>PITA01000439.1:17695-279064 GCA_004023965.1 Spilogale gracilis | reverse complement strand
GCCAGAGTGTGTTTCCTGGGGTGGGGGGGTAGGAGGGTGGGAGGATGGGGGGGGAGCAAGGGTGCTGGGGGGTGGCAGGGTGGGGGGTTGGGGGTTTGCGGGGGGGGGTAGAGGGGGTGGCAGGGGTGCTGGAGGGTGCTGTGGGGGTGGGGCTGGGATGAGGGGTTGGTGGGGGGTGTGTGGGAGGTTGGGGGTCCTGGGGGTGTAGGTGGTGGCAGGAGGTCACTCCAATGGCAGTAAGATTGTTACAGCTCCTGCCAGCTGTGCATTTATAACACGGCAGGGACTCTTCCTTTCCCAACAGATAGCAGCACTGGACAACAGAAATGAAAATGCACAGCCTCCCTCCACAGTTGCCCCCAGAAGGGAGCCTGCCAGAGCCTCTCCCGCAGTGAGAGGCCAGAGCGGCCGAAATGCAAGGCAGCAAGAGGCCACATTGTCTGGCCTGCTAGGTCCAGGGTCACCCCTCTTCTCTCGATGGCTCCATCTTCTGAGCTCGGATGAGTTCGTCTTGGCATTTCCCAAAGAACACAGATTATGAAAGGGTTTTAAAACCAGCCTTCATCAGGGAGATCACCTTTTAACTTCTATAGTGATTTGGCTCAGCGCAGGGTGGGTAGGCTGTTGTTTACAGACTATTTGTACTACAAAGCCCTATTACTTGACAGGCACAAAATTACCCAGCGTGCATGAAAGGAAGAAGAGAGGAAGGCATGCCTCTGCCATGTGGTGAGAGCTAATCTCGGCACAGTCTCAAAGCTTAGCCTGTCAGCAGGTAGAAACAGTGGGTCATTTAGTTCCCCGCCGATGAGCCCGTGCCAGCAGTTTTCCAAAAAGAATCCAAGTTTCAAGGGCATGTACCTCCATCTACCAGTGTTAGCACCCCCACGCCCCAGAGACTCCTGAGACCAACTGTTAAACAATCCAGTTGTAAACTAAATTTGCAGGGTGCCTGGGTGGCTCAGTCGGTTGGGTGTCTGCCTTTGGCTCAGGTCGTGGTCATGGGGACCTGGAATTGAGCCCCACATGGGGCATCCTGCTTGGTGGGGAGTCTGCTTCTCTCTCCGTCTGCCTGCCACTCCCCCACTTGTGCTCGCCCTCCTTCTCTCTAATATATAAATAAAATTTACAAAATAATTAAAAAATTTGAATTTACACGCACAGGTTTCTGAGGAAAGGGACGTGAAGCCTCAATGAAGCTCTGGCAGAAGTGCCACCAGATACAGAGTGACACTCATTCAGCATTTCAAAGGGGCCACGTTTCATGAGCTGGAGCTTTGCCTGCAATGCTTTTTGGTGGGGAGGGCAGGGGTAAAAGGAGTGGGTGTTGGGCGGCAGGCCTGGTGCTCGGGGATGGCGGACCCTGTGTCTGGCCTTTCCCCAGCCCATCTCGGCCCATCAAAACAAGTGGCCCAGTGTGAAGTCATGGGGGGTGCGCGGGTGGTGATCCTGCAGGTCAGAGCTCAGACACGACTTCTTCAGATGTCCCCTCGGCCACACCACTTGTGTATATGCAGAGGGGCTCTCTCTAGTCAGTGGGCACACACTAGGATACCACGTGATGACTCAAGCAAAGCTGTGCTCCAGTTACAACTTTATACTCTGGGGAGCCCAAGCTAGAATAAAAATCCAAATATACTGAATTGCAAAACTTTTTATACAGAGGTAGGCTGGGAGTGCTTTTACCTTCTAAAGACAGAGGAGACCGGGATTTCAAAACGCACATTTTTAAAATTGCAATCCAGTATATTATGGTGTGTCTACAATGAAAGTACTTTATTAGGCACAGTGCATTCTGCTATTTCCTATTCTTTTCTTTTCTCTTCTATTTTTTTTAATGTTAGTCATAACTCAATAAGTTCATTTTATAACCCATTAATAAGTCTTTATGCACAGGTTTAAAAAGACTGGGTATGCTGAAGTTGTGGAATTAATAAAGAAAATAGTGGGTTAGGGACTACAGCCCACCAACTAAGAACTTGCCTTCTCAAGGTGGGGGACTGGATGTTTGGAAGCAGGCTTAACTCCTAGATCTTGGCAAGACGGAAATGCTGGATTTCAAGGAGTGAGCAATAAGGAGTCTGTTGGCAAATATTTACGAATGCCTATTACATGTCATGCAATAGCGGTTTGACTGGGAATATAACAGCACACAAAAAAGTTTAACGTTTACAAGCCACTGAGGAAGACAGTCACTAATCTGATGTCCGAGCCTATCAGAACACTTCCAGTCTCAAAGGCCCTACTAGAAAAGGAATGTCTGGGCACCTGGGTGGCTTAGTCGGTTAAGTGGCTGCCTTCGGTTCAGGTTCTAATCGCAGGGTGCTGGGATTAAGTCCCACATTAGGCTCCCTGTTCAGCAGGGAGCCTGCTTCTCCCTCTGCCCACATCTCCATGCTTCTGCTGTCTCACAAATAAATACATAAAATCTTAAAAAAAATAAAAGAGAGAAAAGGAATGTCTTAAACTAGTTTTCTATTCAAGATCAATTTTTTTTTTCCCCCTATCTCAGGCAAGAGGATTCTGCACTTTAACCTAAGCCCAGAGCAAGTCAGATTGTGAACGTAGTGTGCCAGGAATAGAAACCCGACTTCAAAAAAAATCTAGGTATTCTACAACATATCCTTTTTCTTTGAATTTGCCTTTCTAAGAGAGAATAGCTATTTCAAGTTATACTGACATTGCTTCAGTATAAGTGACTCCCCAAGCAGGCACATTCCACTTTTTAAGAATCTCTCGAGCTTGTCAGCACTGTAAAAACTAATCTCACCAGTAGCTCCTTCACTCAGAAGTGAATGAGTAGAGTTAAGCGCCCCTGGTGACAGGAGTCATAACTTAAAATGTCCCAAACCGGATATAGTCTGAGACCAAAATACCTGTCTCAGAATTTACCTTCTAATACAACTGGTTTCTCAATTATTGTGTAATTATTTGAATTACTTAGCCTAAACAACAGAACAAATAGGTTCTATCTTTTAAAATTTATTTTAATTTATTTTTTGGTTCTACCTTTTTTAAAAAAATTATTTATTAGTTGTGGGGTTCCTGGGTGGCTCAGTTGGTTAAGCAACTGCCTTCGGCTCAGGTCATGGTCCCGGAGACCAGAGATTGAGTCCCACATTGGGCTCCCTGCTCAGCGGGAGGCCTACTTCTCCCTCTCTCACTCCCCCTGCTTGTGTTCCCTCTCTCACTGTGTTTCTCTCTGTCAAATAAATAAAATCTTTTTTAAAAAATTATTTATTACTTGAGAGAGATTGAGAGAACGAGTGGGAGGAGGGGCAGAGGGAGAAGCAGACTCCCAATGGAGCAGGGAGCCTGATGTGGGACTCGATCCCAGGACCCCGACATCATGAACTAAGCCAAAAGCAGATACTTAACTGACTGAGCCACCTAAGCACCCCAGATTATAACTTTTTTTTTTTTTATGTATGTATTTGATAGAGAGAAACACAGCGAGAGAGGGAACACAAGCAGGGGGAGTGAGAGAGGGAGAAGCAGGCTTCCCGCCGAGCAGGCAGCGCGATGCGGAGCTCGATCCCGGGTCTCCGGGATCATGACCTGAGCCGAAGGCAGTTGCTTAACCAACTGAGCCACCCAGGCGCCCCCCAGATTATAACTTTTAAAGCCCTCTTCTGTCTCCCACAGTGACCAGCCCACTGCTTTCTGCACAGGACCTATCAAGTAATCAGTTATTGAATCAATTAGATCAAATTTTAGTTTAGACTTAAACACTGTGCTTTCACCTAGCCACCAGAATAAAACAACAGTATTGCCTTTTCTGCATATAGATTATTCAAAGTAGAAACTCCATCAGAAGTTGCCCACATAAACTCCCTCAGGTCACAGTTCACAGATGAGCCCCAAAAGGTGAAATGACTTTTCCGGGGTCACACAGCTTGTCAGGGCCCTGCCTGGGACCACCTGCAGTACTGGAGCCTGGAGGGTGAAGAGACATGCAGGCTTCTGGATAGAGCAGGGCTTGAATCCAGCTTCCACTACCTGATCACAGGACCCTCGGGTAAATTATTTAACTGATCCATGCCTTAGTTTCCACATCTGCAAAATAGGGTAATAATGAGATAATAATCCATGTAAAATCCTTAAAATAGAATGTGGCACCGAGTATGTTCAATAACTGTTACGTGTTATTGTATGAGAACCCAGCCCTCTTTAACATCGCACAGTGCTCCTCCTTCTGCGCCCTCACAATATGTTAATGATCGTGTTAGGGTGGAATCCGGAAGGTCCCAGAAGCTAATCACCAGGCAGGACTGCAGCTAACTCACGCTGATGGAAGGGCTCTATCAACCCACAGGGAAGAAGAATCTTTGCTTCTCCTTCTGACCCCTGCAGCACAATCCATTCTCTCCCTCAGTTTCAGTAAGAACCAAAGTAACAATGACTCCTTAAGAGATACGCAGTCTTCCCAAGGGAAGGGGGGGAAGTAGGTGTTTAGCAAAAAAGAGGAAATTGGAGTGGAGAGAGGTAATGTAGAAGGAAAATAGGGAGGCTAGAATTACTTTCTATCCCTTCAGGAAGATTAAACCAAAAAAAATCCTTCTTAACTGCACAACTGGGACTTCATTCAATTGGGGTATAAATTAAATGTCCGAAGGTAGGAGCTCCCTACTGCCTAGGTCAGAAAAGTCAAAGACTGCCCATTACCAAGTTCTGGTTTAATGAAATCCAGGGGCTTTCTCCTCTAGGGCACTTGTTTCTGAAAGCCATTTCCTTAAGGCTTTTCCAGAAGTTCCGAAATGTATAAATAGCCAGATTTAATAACCACAGTAATCCTAGTGGTCCTGGGAGAAAACCCATTCTCTGGCATGACAGTAAACTTGTGGATTCAGCTCCTACCTTCCATGGATGCTCACTCTGCTATTACACGGAACCAGAACCTCTTGCCACGGAAATGCATAATTCAGACAAGACTGAATCCCACTGGACTGGGGCAGGGCCAGGAAGAAGCCAAAGGCCCTCTGCTCTCCCAGGACCTCGAATGGCACAGAAACACACAGTCTTGTAAAACCTGAATGTTCCTCTATGGTTGTTTCCATCTCTTAGAAGGACCCATTCTAATACTAAGAAAATAGGAAAATAAGCTGAAAGCAACAACATCCCTTAAAAGGGAAGAGACAACCAAGTCTGAGGCTTCATTTCTTAAATCATCACTGTGATCCTTTTCTTGGCACATTTCCATCTTTAACTCTTCTGGATAAAGATGTCAGCAGGAGTGCAATAATATCTTCAGGCTCTGATCTCGACTGCCAAAGCATTTCTTGAGGTCATACTGAAGATCTCCCAGGCAGGACACCGAAGGCACAGAAATGGTGTCTAGGTAACTGTAGTGCCCCGCAGAGACCAGGACACAGGGGGCAAAAGACACAAAGGCAAACAGGCAACATGAGAGTACAAATCTCTCAGCAACCATAAAATGAACACTGGCGAAAAAACAATCAATGGCTTGGAACTGGGCGAGAAGGAGGGAGGCAGGGAAGGCAGCCAGAATGATAAGGTGCTTGCAAGCATCTGCCCTCCCACAGTAAGGAATTCCAGGAGCCGGGGGATGGGAAGAATGCCTGTGTGGCTCCCAGATGGCTGGGGAAAGGCTGGAAGAACAGGAGTTAATAGAGCTCATCTGAAAGTTGGCAGCGTGAACACCGAGAGGAGGGCGGCCTGGTAGGAAGTAAAAGTCAGCAGAGCCCATACAGGAAATGCCTGGGGCACTGGGAAAATCGCTGATTAAATACTTTGAGAAAGAGGAACCCAGGAGCTAAGCCAATTCATTGAAGGATCTGTGTAGTTTTAGTACTTTGGGGGTTGCCTTGGAATCCCACCGTCAAGAGAGAAGAGGCTCCTGGAGGTTCAATTGTGGAGAGACCATTTTCTAGACACTCCAGGTGCTGGGGCTAGACCCAAGAGTTGCCTAAAGCCAACTGTAGGAGATAAGTAGAGCTCTTTGTTGGGAGAAAACTAGAATACCCTTCTTGGGGCTGGGGTGGAGACTCTCTTCTGATACAGAGGAGCGGGTGTGCAACCTTCTGTCCTTGTCAGCACAGTGTCCACACTGCCATTCCCCTCGGGCATGGTCCGCATACAGTCCAAAAAAAAAAAAAAAAAAAAATCTATATCCTTGGAAGAGGGCACCTTCCCTCTTACAGTAACTCATTACCGATGAAAAATCACTGAACTGTGAGAAGGAAAATGTCCAGTTTAAAACACAATTTCCAATCTCCAGCTCTGATTTTTCACCTAAGTGCTTCGATTTTTCCTCTGTGATTTGGGCTTTATAAATGTTCCAGGTACACTTGAAAAGAATGTGTATCTGCCTGCAGTCAGGCACCTGTGCCCATATATGTCATTTGGGCAGTTAAACTGTTTCTCAACTCTCTATATCTTTACTGAATTGTTTTGGTCTAATTGTTTAATCATTCATCCAGACAGGTGTATCTAGTGGGGATGATGATTTGTCTGTTCCTTCTTTTAATTCTGTCCGTTTTTGACTTCATGTATTTTGAGGTTATGTTATTAACTATATAACTTATATATTAACTATATAACTGATAACGTTAATCTCCAATTATTATAAAATTTCTCCCTTTATCTCTAAGAATAACTTTTTAATTAAAATCTACTTGGTCTGATCTTATCGAGCTTTCTTTTCTCATCCTTCTGCTTTAAATCTTTCTAGATGCTTATATTTAAGTCATGTGTCTTCTCTTATAAGCAACATACACTCTGTTTGACAATCTATCTTTTAATTTTACATGAGTCAATGTATCCTTCTAATTACTGATCCATTCAAACCCCCCAACTGGCTATAAGCCACTTGTTCTATCCGTCTCTATAGCTTCCTTTCCTCTTATTTTTACCTTCTTTTCTCTTCCATTTTTAAAAATTCAGTGAGAGTCACTCTTTGGCATATTCTGTGTGTTTTGTGAAATCCACCACAATTAAGACACAGGACAGTTCCATCATCTACCAAAAAAATTCTCTCATGCTGCCCCCCTCCATAGTCAAACCACCATGTTCCACGCCCCGACACTTTTGCCTTTACCCGAATCGCCCTTATCTTCTTTGGGGCCATTTCTTATAACTGAGTTTCCTTCCCTCTTAGATTGGTAGGGATGCTATTTCTCTACTGGTAGCCCTAAGTCAATTACAATATATATGCTTGACTTCATTTCTTAAATCTAATATAAATTGCTACTCTTACTGCTTCTTGGATAATACTGTTAAACCTATTTCTCCCCCCCTCCCCGCCCCCCAGAGATAGACTCTACTGCTGTCATTTTCATTAATTTTATATGTGCTTAACCCCTCACATGAAATTATTACTTTTTTAATAGTCACAATTCATTTAGATGGATACTGTTTCTTTTCTTGCATCTCAAGGCTTCTATCTGAGATCATTTTCTTTCTGCATAAAGAATACTGTTTCCTATTCCTTTTAGTGCAGGGCTGCTGGTGATAGTCTCCTTTTTTTCTTGACTGAAAAAGTCTAGTTCACCTTCATTTTTGAAAGATACTTCTTTTAGCTTCTCATTTAATTGTCTCCTGTCTTCCACTATTTCTGTTGAGAACTCAGCTGTCAACCTTGTTGTTCCTTTGAAGGTAATATGCCTTTTTTCCCTCTCTCTGTCTATCTCTAGCTGTCTTAAAGATTTAAATTCTCTCTGTCACGATTTTCAGCAATTTTACTATAATGTGCCCACATGCAATCTTCTTTGTTTATCCTACATTGGGTTTGTAATGCTTCTTCAACCTGCCAACTTGAGATCTTTCTCTAGTTTGGACAATTTGCCGCCATTAGCTCTTCAAATGTTTCTACCCATTCTCTCTGCTCCCTTCTTCTGGAACTTCACGTGTATGCATGTTAGGTCCACTCACCATATCCCATAAGTCTCCTATGTGCTCTTTGTACTTTCCATCCTTTTATCTCTCTAAGCTTCAGTAGATCTATTTTTTCTAATCTACCTTTAAGTTCATTAATTCTTTATCTTTTGTTTAATTCTCTGTTCTTTGTCTAATTTGTTCAATCCACACATTGAGCTCTTTATTCTAGTTACTGCATATTTTCAGTACTAAAATTTCTGCTTGAGTCTTCCTTCTTTAAATAGAGATAAAATTCACATACTGTACAATTCACTATTTTAAAGTGTACAATTAAAAAATAAAGGGTACAATTCAGTGGTTTTTAGTATATTCACAAGGTTGTACAATAATCACCATTATCTAATTCCAGAACATTTTGTCACCCCAAAAAGAAACTTCATACCTGTTAGTATTGACATAACACCACTGCCCTTTCCCCTCAGCTCCTGGTAACCACTACTCTACTCTCTGTCTCTGTGGATTTGCCCATTTTGGATATTTCCTATCTAATGGAATCATACAATATGTGGCTGACTTCTTTCACCTAGCATACTGTTTACAAGGTCCATCCATGCTGTATCAGTACTTATTTCCTTTTTGTGGCTGAGAAATATTCCAATGAATGGCTATGCCACATTTTTTTAATCCATTAATCAGCTGATGAATATATTTTGGGGTGATTATGAATAACGCCAGTATAAATATTCATGTCCAAGTTTTTCAGTGAGCCTGTTTTCAATTTTCTTGGGTATATCTGCAGGAAAACAGAACTGCTGGGTCATAGGATAACTCCACGTTATGTTTTTGCATAAGTTTTGCTGACATTTTTGAGGAACTGCCAAATTGTTTTTCACAGCATGTGCACCATTTAACAACCCCACCAGCGATGTATGAAGGTTCCAATGTCTCTACATCCTTGCCAACACTTGTTCTTTTCTTATTTTTCTTTAATTATACCCATCCCAGTGGGTATGAAGTGGTATTACATTGTGGTTTTGATTTGCAGTTCCCTAATGACTAACCCTGTTGAGCATCTTCATCTGTTTCTTGGCCATTTGCATACCTTCCTGGAAGAAATGTCTATGCAAGCCTCTCAACGTTTGCAAAATCGGGTTGTTTGTCCTCTTGTTGAGGTCTAAGAGTTCCTTATATATTCTGAACACTATAACCTAACAGATACATGATTTGAAAATATTTTCTGAGTCTATAGGCTATTTTTTTAATCTCTCTGACAGTGTCTTGTCTTTTGAAGCACGTAAGTTTATAATTTTGATAAAGTTCAATTTATGCATTTTTTTTATTGCTTGCGTTTGAAGTCATAGGTAAGAAATGTTACCTCATCCAAGGTCAAAGATTTGTGTCTGCTTTCCTCTAAGAGTTTAAGCTCTTACAGTTACATCTTTGATCCATTTTAAGTTGATGCTTTTTTACAATTTTTGGGGGTTTTTTGCTATTATTTGATTTCATAAATATATTAAACATAGTTAGCTTAAGATTTGTCTGAAAACCATTATATGGATCGCCTGTGGGTATATTTTTTTTCTTAGCAGCACTACACACACAAAACGATGAGTGGGAACTGTCAGGTCTAAGACAATAGTACCTTCCACTAGAGAGGATTTAAATTTGCTCCTAGCGATTAGTAGCCTGGATCACTTTAATCCAATTAGAGATATAAAATAATCTGAAGCTAGGCTTCAGTCCCGTGAGACTGCTGAAGTTTATTTCTGGTTCACCCTTACTTCTAAGCTATAGACCTGTGGGGTCCTAAAGCCTGGGGAAGTTTACCAGGGCTCCCCTCCTGGGCCCTGTATTCCAGTTTCTGTCCTGTTAGCCCTACAAGGTTATTAAAAGCTCTACTCAGCTTCGTGGCCCTCAGTCATCTTTTCTAGAACAGTAGATGCCTCCTGAGGAAAAAACAGCTCCAAAGGAGCATAAGGTTAGTCTGAATTACCCAAATGCCAGTCCTTGCCATTTCTAGAAGTACAATCCAAAGTCTCAACTTCGAAGAGAGAGATTACGTGACGTTCACATGTAGCCCTCCCCAGGCCCAGTACAATACTGCAGACCGAGCAAGTTCTCAAATATGTTTTGTGTGAAAGAACGAATGGATATTGGTGAACATGGAGGCTTACCACACTTATGTTTTAAAATTATCAATTTCCCAGGACATGGTGACCAAAATATTCTGGTAAAACAAAAGAGAAGCAAAACTGAGGTTTTAAATATGGTTCCACATTACTTCCTTCAGGGGCTTTTCCAAAACCACAGTCCAACAAAGGGCAGGAGGGGGCTGAATCTACCTCACATGGAGGAAATCTATAAAACTCACTGTAGTGATTCAGAATCCAGATTCAAATCTCAGGCATTTGCTGGTGACCCAGAGTCCACAAAGTGAAGGGAATTCCCATGAAGTTTAAAAAGTGAGCATACGTAATGGGCCATATGGGGGTCCAAGGAAGGTTTGGCCATCTAGTTCCTGGGACATATATGACAAGGTCAGCTTCACGGGCTATCCCAAATTCCTTAACGCCACACTGGCCTCTTCTGTGTGACACTAATATAAAAACAGAAAGAAGTAATCACTGACTTCCAATTCTCTCTCCAGTAAGTGGCCATAAGCTGCTGACTTTTCCTTCATGACACATCTGACATCTGTCTCCTTTTCATCCCTCTTGGCACTGTTTCCCCTGCCCCTGGATTACAGGCCCAGTCTTTCTGAACAGCAGCTCTATTACATCATTTTCCTATGAATAAACCTACCACAGTACCCAAATGCTCTCCAGAATAAAGTCCAAACTCCTTCGTTGGGCATTCGGGGCTGTTTTCAGCTTTGTTTCAACTGCTTTCCTCGTAAATATTCTGATTTAGCCAATCTACTGTCCTCATCACCCTCTGAAGAGTCCTCACTCATTCCTGTGCTCTCCTGTCCTGAAGCAGTTCCTTCCACATGGTCGGCCCTTTCACCTTGCTCCCTCTTCCCCTCCCCCCACCCCACCAAACACCTTCCTTTTCCATCTCTAATTACAAAATCCTTTTCATCCACTAAAAACCCAGCTCCAATAATACCTCTTTGCTTTCTGCATGGGGTAAATCCTCCACACAGCTTTTTTTTTTTTTTTAAAGATTTTATTCATTTGACAGAAACACAGCCAGAGAGGGAGCACAAGCAGGGGGAGTGAGAGAGGGAGAAGCAGGCCTCCCACTGAGCAGGGAGCCCCGGGTCTCCAGGATCATGACCCAAGCCGAAGGCAGTTGCCCAACCAACCGAGCCACCCAGGCGCCCCCACACAGTTTTTTTAAAAAAGCGAGTGGGGTGGGGGGCACCTGGGCAGCTCAGTCAGTTAATGTCTGCCTTCAGCTCAGGTCATGATCCCAGGGTCCTGGGACTGAGCCCCACACTGGCCTGCTTCTCCCTCTCCCTCCGCCTGCCACTCCCCTTGCTTGTGCTCACTCTTGCTCTCTGTTGAATAAATACATAAAATCTTTAAAAAAAAGCGAGCATTTGTGGTTGCGTTGGAGGAGGAATATAATTTTCAATCAATGATCATATGGAAGTCACATAACCTATTTTTTTTTTTAGTTAAATTGTGCCCTACCTTGCACTATATATAAAAACTAGTTTCACAGGGATGGCTTTAGACCATGAGGTGAAAGACAATACTATAACTTTTAGAAGATAATGGAGTTATCTTTAAGACCTTAGGATAGGAAAAGCTTTCTTCAACATGGTAGAAAAGCACTAACTGTAAAAGAAAATGGGAGCAAACACACTAAAATTAAGAACTTTTACTAACCAAAAGAAAATATTAAAAAAAAAAACAGGCAGGTCACAGAATAGAAGAATATATGCCTAACACATATCATCAGGAAAATGACTAATATTCAGGATAGGTACTTCACTAGAGAATATATCTAACATGGTCAGTAAAAATAAGAAAAGGCCCTCAAACTCAGTAATCAGGGAAATGCAAACTAAAACCAATATGACAATAGCTAACATTGAAACAGTTAACGATAAAACTACAGCTAAAATTAAAAATCTGACCAGACTAAATGTTGGCAAGGATGTAGAAAAATGAAACTCTCATACATTGTTGGTGGGGGTGAAAATGACTATTAACATTATGGAAGACAGTTTACCATTACAGAGTAAAGAAGGAGATCTGTTTATTTTTTCACCTTGCAATTCCACTACTAGGCACATACCCTAGAAATCTGGCCGCGTGGACACGGGTCCACACATGTAAGAAGGGCACAGAGGCATACTTTGCATCAGTCCTACAGGAAAACAACCCAAGGCCCACTGGTAACAAAATGCACGTTGATAAGTAAATTGTGGTGCATTCATAAATGGGCACCAACAGCAATGAAAAGAAACAAGGTAAAGCGTGGGTGGAATTCACAAACTGTAAACAAAAGAAGCAAGACACAAAATTAAATTATGCTGTTCAGAGGTGAATAACTAGAAGATGTAATTGAAGAAGAGCAAGGGAGAGGTGCCTGGGTGGCTCAGTAGGTACAGTGGCCAGCTCTCAGTTTTGGCTCAGGTCATGATCTCAGGGCCCTGGGATTTAAGCGTCAGGCTCTATGCTGGGTGAGTGAATCCAAAACTTAATCAGCTTTTAAATTCATTTTGCTCTCTCTGGATAGCTGGCAGTTCAAAGAGCAAATGACAAACGTGCATTTTGTGGAGTCCCTTGGCCACAGGCCGATGGAGCTAAACCAGGCTTACGTACCACTGCTCTCCCACAGACATGGCGGCCAGCGTAGAAGCCTTCAACGGTCCATCCGTTCTTCCCTTTGGTCTTGGGATTTCAGGATGAATGGGATGTAGATGGTGGTAAAAGATAAGGGTGAGCACTGTCCTGGGGGCACTGCTTTACAGAGTTCAAGCACCTATCTTCCTGCGGAGCACCCAAGAAGGGAATGGAAAGAGACATGGAACAAAGGGTATTTCCAAGAGCTCCCTTACTGCCCAGTGGAGAAGTGAGAAGCAGAGGGAAGGGAAAGGAAGGCACTTTTTTTCTTTTTCTTTTTTTAAAGATTATATTTATTTATTCGACAGAGAGATAGAGAGCACAAGCGGGCAGAGGGAGAGGGAGAAGCAGGTTCCCCGCTGAGCAGGGAGCCTGATGTGGGACTCGATCCCAGGACCCTGGGATAGTGACCTGTGCCGAAGGCAGACGCTTAACCAACTAAGCCATCCAGGTGCTCTAAGGAAGGCACTTTTTGATCCAAACCCCAAACAAGGACTATGATCAAAGAACCACTTGCTGTAAGTTATAGAAAAAAAGAAATAACAGTAGGCCTTCCTGCATTCCCACATTTCCATGCTGGGCTGCCTTCTCCACTTGGGAAAGGAGAGTGTGGCTGTAGGCTGACCTCTCCCCTGATCATCCCCAGCCCCCAATTCCTGGGGACAATTGAGCTGTGTCTCTGGCATGTGTGGACCTGCAGGTCATGGCCATATTTACCAAGAACATTCATTCTCCACAGGCACTACGGGGCTCCTCAAAACGCCCTTTGTGTCACTGTGCCTTTCTCTCCACCGCACTCCCCCTCACACACTAATTTAATCAAGATGTCCTAGCTGGTAGATGGGGTAGACTCGTCAGTTCCGCATTCTTTGTGGCCCTCGGGGCTTAGAAGCAAAATATGTAGGGCCGAAGACAGCAGGTTGAGGAGATGGGGTCAGGGTCTTCAAGGCAGAAGTATGTCTTGTGTAAACCCAACGCATAAAAAGTACACTAAGTTGGTGACATATTCTTATAATTTTTATTTAAATCTAAATATGCTGAAGAGGTTGAGAAAGGTTTTCTTAGGCAAGTGCACAGAAGCCAAAGGGCACAGACAGCAAAGAAAAAAAAGAATTTATTCACTGGGCTGTTTCTAGAATGCAGAACTAGAAGACAGCTTGTTGCCACAATTACGCCTGCTCTTTCTCCCCAATCTCTCTTCCACTCATGGTAATTTTGCAAAATCTGAAAACTTTGTCCTATCTGAGAATCAGATTTTAACTCAGATTTGCTTCAACCAACTTCTAGAGAATCCTAACTAAGAACCAGATTTTAATTCAGATTTGCTTCAGCCAACCTCCAGAGAATCCCAAAATTGTGGTAGGGAATTAAAGCAGTAAAAAAAATAAACAAAGAAGCCCTCTGGAGCCCTTGGTCCCCATGCAGGCTACCTGATTGCCAGCCTCATGCTCTTTCCCGGTGCTGTGGCATCTACCAAAGAGGACTCATTGCCACTTGCTGAGTTGATCTGTGAACGCCAGATGAACTTCTGAAGCCTGAGTCTTTTTTTTTTTTTAATATTTTATTTATTTGACAGAGAGAAACAGCTAAAGAGAGAACAGAAGCAGAGGGAGTGAAAGAGGGAGAAGCAGGCTTCCTACCAAGCAAGGAGCTGGATGCGGGACTCAAACCCAGGACTCCAGGATCATGACCTGAGCCAAAGGCATATGCTTAATGACTGAGCCACCCAGGCACCCTGAAGCCTGAATCTTGTGGACCAGAAAAACTCAAATCAATTCAAGGAAGGTAGGAAGCAGGGAATCTCAGACAACCTAGCTGAGGAACTGATTAGGATACGTGTTGAAATTCCTCTTGTCAACCACAGATCCATTCTGCCACGACCTCCCGCCTGGGACATCTAACCCGTTCCCTCCATTATCTGCTTGCTGGTTTAATCAGCTCACATCAGCATGGACAGAAATGTAGTCAAAGGGCTATTGTTTCAGGGCCCACGAAACAGGACTCCAGACTGTAAGAGGGGTGTATCCTTCACAGATTTTGGAGCAAAAAGAACCTGGAGCTCAACAGCAGCTCTTTCCTCCTGGAACCATTCTGGGGTCAGGACAACCCTGAATGCTCAGGCTAATCCCAGAGTTCTCATGGAATCCTACAACCCAAGTAAGCTCCTTGTCAAAAAAACTGAAAAGCTTTTCAGCTCCCTTGCAAAGCTCAAAGTTCACTTACCCCCTTGCAAACAAGCATCTTTTCCTCTTCTGCTTCTTAAGGGAAGATAGGGCTCTCTGCCCTTTCCCCTCCCTCTTTTGGCTAACCTGCCAAAAATTTCTCTTTTCTGCAAAAGCTGATTTAAAAAAAAAAAATGCTTCGCCAATCCTGTCAAATCCTGAGACTTCAGCCTACGGCTCTAGGTTTTGGGTGAGGGCAGAGAGCTATTAATCAGTGCTTGCTAAAATGAACCGAATCACCAGGGAGCAGCACCACAATGCCTTAATTTCATTCTGGCTGAACCTGACCGAGGTGTGACTCTCGGGCCTGGCCTAACGGAGACCATAACTGCAGCTCGCAGTCAGGAATGCAGGGCAGCGAATACACTTGTCTGTGGTGAGAAGGCCTGATTGCCTACCTACGCGATCTCTGATCCAGAGAGAACAGGAGGCTGGCTTTCCTCCAGGGCTGGTGGGAGAATGAGGCAGAACACCACCACCCCGAGCTACGCGACGTGGGGCCAGAGGCAACAAGCTCACATCGGGAGCTCACATCAGGTCCTTACATCTAACCTGGGGAGGAAACCCAGTCTGTGTGTCAGGAATCATCTGCTCTGACTACAACACCCTTTTTAATCCTCCTGGCCGGGGAAAGGATATGCACTGATAACTTTAATAATGCCAGCAGGTACAATTAATTTCCATTCCTGCTCTTCATATACTATTATGTGAAGGGGACTGGAAAAACAAAATTCAACCCCACTGGGGCTGCAGCCCGCAGCCCTGAAGCAGGCAGATGGCTCAGAACTCGGCATGGCCAACCTTGCCCTGTGTCCCCACCCAGGGACGGATGCTAACCCTCCGAGTGCTTGAGAGACCTCTGTGGCCTTGGGGGCAAGGCTCATTCTTCTGTGGTTGGTAACAGCGACTACAGAATTGAATCAAATTAAATTAAGAAGCCCAGGCAGGATTTGATAAAAGTCTAACGGACACAGTAATTAAGCAAGATTTAATCAAAATGATATGGACATATTTATGTTGTTTCAAAGAGGAATCGCTATTTTATTGATCAGTGTGTTCTGCATTTAATATATCCCGAATGCAAAGTTTTTTTTATGACTGTATCAAGAGTTTTATGAACTAAGAACTTGCTAAAAATCAACCAGAAAAGGGTACCTTGACTTATGCAACATTTCCCTTCCAAAGCAGTTTCCTAGCCTTTGTCATCACTATCCTCACACCATTTTCAGGAGGCCAAGTGGGCAAAGATGATGCTTTCTCATTCCATTAACGAGGTCTGGGGAGGCCAAATTCTTGTGTAAGGTTCACCAGAAGGTAATGTTAGAGTTGGAAGAGATTTTTGGTCTCAACTCCCCACCTCAGGCTTACACTATTGTATTCCTTCTCACCATTAGTGGAAAGGGTAAAAAACATGCTTAAAACTTCAGTGGAGGTTCTACTGAGGACACCGCAGTTCCCTAGGGTTCCAAAACCCAAACCCAATGACATCTGCTTAGATCCCTTTCTTCTGAACCCCTTCAGAGGGCCCCTCACGGAGCCGGGTTCTTCTCATCTGGCTTTTAAAAGCCATGTTACTCATTTTTCTTCCACCCATTTTAATGCGCTCATCTGTCCTCCTGGTCCTCAGTCCTTTCTCTAGGCCTCAACTGCCCTCTCTACTTTCATGGCTTCAGCTATCAATTTAGTACGTCGTCACTGTTCAGATCTCCCTTCCGGCCCTAATCCTCACTACACCTGCTCTGTGCTGTGTGTGATGCTGAACCGAGGAGGGCTAGGGTCACGTCCTGGAGGTCTGGCCCCAGCTCCTCTTCCACTGGCCTGGGTGACCTAACGCAAGTCACTACTTCCTGGCTCTTAGACTCTTCCCTGATCATATACTTGCCCCAATAAATGGCAACACCAACTTCTGATGGCTCAGGTGAAAATGCTTATAGTCATCTTTGATGCTTGTTTTGGTCACATGTGCGTTCAATTCAGCAGCAACTCTTCTTTTTTTTTTTTTTTTTTAAAGATTTTTATTTATTTGACAGAGAGAAACACAGCCAGAGAGGGAACACAAGCAGGGGGAGTGAGAGAGGGAGAAGCAGGCTTCCTGCCAAGCAGGGAGCCCGATGTGGGACTTGATCCTGGATCTCCGGGATCATGGCCTGAGCTGAAGGCAGTCACTTAACCAACTGAGCCACCCAGGCACCCCCTCAGCAGCAACTCTTACTGGCTCCACCTTCAAAAGACATCCCAGGATCTGACCACTTCTCCAGTCTCCACAACCACTACTCTGTTCCAATCCACCATCGCCTCCTGCCTGAGTTTAGAGAAGCCTTCATAACTTTATGCTCTTCCTAGTCTGTTCCCACCGTGCTCCTCCTTCAGTCTTAACATAGAAGCCAGAAATGCTACTGAAACAGGAATCAGATTGTATCATTCCTTTTTGTTCCAAATCCTGGTGTGCCTCTCTAGCAGCCTCTAAGGCCCTTCCTGATGCAGCCCTCCCCTTCCCCCCAGCCACGTCTATTACTGTCCCCCCTTCCCTCCCGAGTACAAGTCCTTGCTTCTCTGCCCACACTCCCATCTCATGGCCTTAGACGTGCTGATGCCTTGGCCTGCAAGACCTTCCTCAGAGAGTAAAAGCCCTAATTGCATTGAAGGAGCAGTTCAAAGGCCAGTTTATCAGTGAGCCCTCCCTAACCACCCTCTATAACACAGTAATGCCCCCAGCATTGCCACACTCCTTCTCTGCTTTATTTAACATCAACTGGCCTACTGTCCATTTACTGGTTCATCTGTATATTGTGTGTTCCTCCTACTAGAGCGTAGGCAGCCAGAGACTTTCTCTGTCCTGCTCCCTGCTGTGGTGCAGTGCCCGTCCCTGTGCCTGCAACACAAGTGACACACTGTACGTATCTGCTGAATGGCTAAATGAATCTTCTCTAGCATTCACCTCCTCCCACATTTCCACCTATAATTTCTTTGCTCTGTGTTTTAGGGAGTTCCATTCTTTTAGTTCCCACTGCATGATCCCAGAACTGGCTTCCATTATCCCTTTGAATCACTGTAGCAGGCTCCCAGATAGTTTCTTCCAGCCTAAACCGCACTGAGCACCGCAGCTCATGGTCTTCAATATTTGATCGCCCTACTACAATGAACAATGGCTCTCTCTGACCTGTAGCTGGGACGCCTTGAGTTGGCTTTCAAAGCACTGAGGCTCCAAGTTCATCCCACCTACCTCTCCCGTTCCTGGCCAACAGGAAGCTTCTGTTGCTGTATTATAGGGAGCATCTCTAACAGGGGCGAAGGGGTAGGAGAGCAAGTTGGCACTAGATAATATGGAAATAGTCAGACAATATTTCCATAAGAAATGGATGAATAATTAAGAATCCTGGCAGCACGAAATTAAAAGAACATCCGTCCAACTCTTCCCCTTTTCTGAAGCTTGCCCAATCACCTTTCATGAATCTGTTCCTTTTCAAAGCTCCTACAGACAACTATTTATCTGCACCACTCATTAAATTGATGTCTTTTTTTTTTTTTTAAGATTTTATCTATTTATTTGACAGAGAGAAACATAGCTAGAGAGGGAACACAAGCAGGGGGAGTGAGAGAGGGAGAAGCTGAGCAGGGAGCCCGATGTGGGGCTTGATCCTGGGATTCCAGTATCATGACCTGAGCTGAAGGCAGTCGCTTAACCAACTGAGCCACCCAGGCGCCCCTAAATTGATATCTTAAGTCATAACCTGCTTCAGCAGTCTCTGGCCTGTCCATCCAGCCGAAGCATTAAAAACTCTAAGATCTTGCACAGTGTTTTACGCTTGCTCTGCCGTACTTTTATAGTGGCAAGTTGAATACTGAGCAATTACAGATAATCAAATAGTAGTTATTAAATTGAACTGAATGAACTGGTAGTGGTGCTCGTGCTCCGGGATTTAAATAAAGCGGCACTCGTCTCTTTTAAGGTCCCTGAAAGAATAATCAGGTGAGCTATGTAGTTTCCCTGCCTGAGAACTCAAAGGCCCAGAAAGGCCACTGACTCAGAGAGCTACGAAAAGAGAAGGCTTTTTTCCTACTCTCCACCCTGAAAATGAACATCAAAAGGAAAACAAGGTCATGGGAAGAGGCAAGGCAGGAAGGGATGCGATGCTTATGTGGGCAGAAGGCTTGGATTATCTTGGCTTTGGAGAGATGATTAAAGCTAGAGAATGGGTCTCCCAGTTTGCCCTTTTTCCTCTCTACCCTCTATGAGAACACACTACTGACAAAGATTAGCTTAGAGAGACAAAGACCACCCTAGCAGGGAGAAGACACAGGGCACACTCTCCTATGTGAGCAGAACCAAGCTCCAGAGAGCACTTTCTTTTCTTTGTCTTAACTTTAATCGAGGAACAATAGGCAAATAGAACTGTACACATTTAAAGTGTACACCGTGATGACCTGATATCCATCCACATTGTGGAATGATTGCAAGATTAAAATAACTAACACATCCATGACCTCCTATCATCAGCTGCTCTTTCACTGTGTGGTGAAAATGCTTAAGATCTAGTCTCTACAACTTTCAAGTGCGTTTTACTGTGTCGTTAACTGTATGATGTGCACTAGATCCTCAGAACTTATTCTTACAGCTCAAAATTCATGCCCTTTGACCTAGATCACCCCATTTACTCCTCCCTCAGCCTCTGGATTGAGTCTATGAAATTGGATTTTTAAAAAATTCTTTATATAAGTAATACCATGCAGTATTTTTCTTTCTCTGTCTGGCTTATTTCACTTAGGATAATGCCCTTTGGATTCATCCATGTTATCACAAATGGCAGGGTTTCCTTCTTTTTTATGACCGAATAATATTCCATTGTACATATACATGCCACATTTGCTTTACATGTTCACCTGTTGAAGGACATTCAGGTCGCCTCCACATCTTGGCTATTGTGAATAATGCTGCAGTGAACATGGAAGCATCGATATCTTTTTGGATACTTATTTCAATTCCTTCAGATATATCCCCAGGAACGGAAGTGATCTATGAATCATAGAGTAGATCAATTTGTAATTTTCCAAGGAACTGCTATATTGTTTTCCATAATGGTTGTACCAATTTGCATTCACACCAACAGTGTATAAAGGTTCTCTTCCGCCCATGTCCTCACCGACATTTGTTATCTTGTCTTTTTGACAATGGCAGAGCCTTTTCTTCCCAGGTTTCACTGACTCCTCCGACATTCTCGGGCGGCAAGGTGAGGGTATGAGCAGTTTTCTGCAGTGTAAAGATAGGGAAACTGAAACCCAGCACAGCAAGAGTACTCCATCGAGCCAGCCAGGGCCCAGGCTCAGACACAGCTCTGAGGTCTAGATTCTCAGCTGAGTTCAGAGATGATGAGGAATATATAAGAGGAAGACAACGGGAAAGACATGGGGAAACCCCCTCTCCTTGTCTCGGATCAGAAGTAAGGTACTTCCAAATGAGAACCCAGGCAACAACTAATTTCCAAGAAGGTATCAATGAGATTCTGGATTGCTCCTGGATGTACCAGAAAACAGTCAAGTAGAGTCAAAACCACACAACCAAAGAACCATAAGGAATATACAAATACCCAATGGAATAGCCAGAGGATAGAAAGCTGCAGTCATCAAAAACAATGTTTTGAAAGAAGGCACAATGACATGCACAAAATACACACTTAAAATGTTAAATAAAAAGTACACAAAACTTAATACCCAACATAATCCTAATTTACTAAAGAAAAAGACACACAGGGCGCCTGGGTGGCTCAGTGGGTTAAAGCCTCTGCCTTCGGCTCAGGTCATGATCTCAGGGTCCTGGGATCGAGGCCCACGTCGGGCTCTCTGTTCAGCGGGGAGCCTGCTTCCTCCTCTCTCTCTGCCTACTTGTGATCTCTCTCTCTATCAAATAAATAAATAAAATCTTTGGAAAAAAAAAAGAAAAAAAAAGAAAAAGACACACAGAAAAAATACTCGAATAACTGATTCCCAGTAATTATTATTTTCCTTTTTTTTAATTTTTAAAAAAGATTTTATTTATTTGAGAGAAAGAAAAAGAGAGTATGAGCAGGGGGAGGGGCAGAAGGAGAAGTAGGCTCCCTGCTGAGCAGGAAGCCTGATGTGGGGCTTGATCCAGGGGCTCCAGGATCATGACCTGAGCGAAGGCAGACTCTAAACCAACTGAGCCACCCAGGCACTCCCATTATTTTCTTTTTCTTATTTTTTGTTTCCCTGGAACGTCTTGAAAAAACATGTATTAATTACTTTTACAATGGAAAAAATACAGCTAGGGCATGTTGGTGGTGCAGTTGCTTAAGCATCGGACTCTTGATTTCGGCTCCGGTCATGAGATCGAAGCCTATGCAAGGCTCCATACGCAGCAGGGAGTCTGCTTGAGATTCTCTCTCTCCCTCTCCTTCTGCCCCTCCCCACTGCTCTCTCTCACTCACTCTCTCTCTAAAAAATAAATAAGTAAAATCTGTAAAAAGGAAAGAAAAGAAAACTAAGCTACAGGGGGGTTTTGTCTGCTTCAAAATCAAAAGAAATGTAAAATGAAAAGTGTTATTTTTATTGTTACTTCACAGTCCTATCCATAGACATTAAAAATAACTTCTTAGCTCAACAAGAGGATGATTCTGAGAGCTCTTGAGATCATGAGGAGGGATGCTCCCAGGGTCTTATGGTCTCTTAAAGACAAGAATTTGTGTAGACAATTAAAATTAACCTGTAACTGGGAGTTTCATATTGAGTAAATGTCAGGAAAAGCTGGATATAGACCCAAATGATTTCTGGAGCACAGGGTAAAAGAAGGGGGGAGACCCTAAGAGTTAGGCTTAAAAGCAAAGAAAGGTAGGATCAGATAAAACAACCTAGAGATCAGAAAAAAAATCCACTACTGTACCTAAAGAAAACGAGAATGAAAAAACTAAAGATGCTATCTCAAGAGAAGGAGAATTTATTTCTCCCCCCATTTTACATAAAAATCATGCTCAGACAAGCAGGGAAAAATTCAAAGGAAAACTCTTGACACAGATAAATAGGAAAATCAAAAGAAGCCAGTCCTGCAAGAAGGGAGGCTGAAATCAAAGATGCTTCTCTCTCTCTCTCTCTCTGGACAAGCTAAGCAAGAAGCAGAATCAGAATAGCACAGTGGGAAGTCTGGCCTGGCAGCAGCATCTAAACGCATGACTGCAGAAAGCACCAAGCTCTTAATTCCCTGCACAAACCCTGGCCCCCCAGCTGACCAATCATGGCTCCCGCGCTACCTGGGGACACAGCAGAGCACCTTGATGTGAAGAGATGATTCCGGGGAAGCAGGCTGCCTACACATGAATCCCAATTCTGGCCCTAACCAGTTCCATAACCCCCCCTGCCGATGTGTCTACCTATAAGTGGAGATGAGGAAACCATCTTGAAGGGTTGTTTTGTTATGATTAAATAGGTTAATACCAATAAAGTACTTAGCATAGTACCTGGGCATGGTGTGCACTCATTTGGTATTAGTTATAATTATTATTTTTATTATTGCTGTGACTCTTACAATAAAAAAAAAAAAATTGGTACCTAGCCAGCTTCCCCACCATTAGTAGGATTTCTCCTGGGAGTAGTAAGTTTTTATAAACTATTGTCTATTTGCATGGTGCCTGACCAGTTGCATTAATAATCCTCTCCTTTTCTTGGAGAGGAATCTTGCAGTCAAGCACAAGAGGTACAGAGACGATATTAAAGTAACGTGGCTGGAATTATCATTAATGTGAAAGCCCTCAGATGAAGGACTGAGTTAACACCCGACATCTGTATGATGGCATCATATATAACACCACACAATGGCCTTTTTCTCATGTGAGAAAAAAAGTCTAACTGTAAAAAGGAAGGTTTAAACTGTTACCTCCCTAATCTGAGGGGTCAATGTTGGCATCACTATCGGCCAGCTAACCAGATAATAAGTATTTCCTAACATGATACAGTATAAGTACCCAATCATTGCCCATTATGCATCCTAGCCAAAAATGTATAACTTGAATAGATTTGGCCAATGGAACCAATCTCCAGTTTATAGGAAACACAAGATACAGGAAGAAGTTGAACAACAACACAAGCAAGCAACCAGAAAAATCTAGAAGGTGGGGCAAGCCACAGGACAACTGGCCTGGTCTAGTCAACAAATCAGTATCCTGGAAAAGGAACGGTGCTAAATTAAGGGAGATTTAAGGGACATGAAAATGAGTGTGCATTAGATACTGGTTTGGACAAACCAGTCTCAAAGACATTTTTCAGATAATTAGGGAAATACATGGCTGGGCCATTAAAAGAGATGAAAATATGGACGAGATGAAGTGGAAAAGTGAAGACCTTTTTTTTTTTTTTTTTTTTTACTTAAACATTCATTTATTTATTTATTTATTTATTTATTTATTTATTTATTTGAGAGAGAGAGAGCGCGCGCACACGCACAGCAGGGAGAGGTAGCTCCCTGCTGAGTGTGGAACCTGATGAGGGCCACATCCCACAACCCCGTGAGATCATGACCTGAGCCAAAAACAAGAGTCAGACGCTCAACCAACTGCACCACCCAGATGCCCTGATCTTTATTTTTTGGTAATTTTTTTAAAAAGTAGGCTCCACACCCAGTGTGGGGCTTGAACTCATGACCCTGAGATCAAGCTGCATGTTCTACCAATTGAGTCAGCAAAATGCCCTGGAAAAGTGAAAAGCTTGACTAAAATATCAGACTACAAAATAGTTTGTAGACTACAATCTAGTTTTTCACTATCATACTCTTTTTTAAAAAATAATAATTTATTTTATTTTTTAGTATTCCAAGATTCATTGTTTATGCCCCACACCCAGTGCAGATGACATACTTTATATGGAAAAAGCCAAAAGACTCCACCCCCAAACTACTAGAAAACTCATACAACAATTCAGTAATGTGGCAGGAGACAAAGTCAATGCACAGAAATCAGTTGCGTTCTTGTACACTAACAATGAAAATATAGAAAGGGAAATTAGAGAATCGATTCCACTTACTATAGCACCAAAAACGATTATCATACTCTTGTTTCTTTTATTTCCTATAGCATACATGTACTATAATGTTTGAAAAGATTATTCAAAAGAATAGAGAGCAGGAAAGAAAAGAGAAAGGAAAAACGAGAGAGAAACAAGGGAGGGGGAGGAATGGAAAGAAAGAGGTAGAGGAAGGAGGGAAGAATAGAAGGGGAGAAGAAGGCAGGAGGAGTGGGAGGAGAGAGGGAGAGAAAATTGGGGAAGAGCAGAGGGGAGAGGGAAGGGAGAAGACAGAAGCAGGTTTTGAACTCACTATTCTTAAAGCTCACACTGTGACCCTCAACAATGTGATCTGGTGATAACTATTTGCTTAAGATACCATCTATCAATTCTGAAACACGGACGGTAGTGGAATATACTAGAAAGAGCTAAGGAGTTCAAATTCCATTGCCATCTCTTTGTGGTCCTTACAAAAGAGTATTTAACCAATGTGAGCTTTAATGTTTTCAACTCTATAATGGGAAGAAAAATAACCTTCCAATACAATGTTCCCAGCAGCATTATCCATACTAGCCTCAGAATGGAAACTACACAAATGTCATCAACTGTAGAATGGATAAAACTGAAAGTTTCATGTCCCAGGAGCCCCATTAATCTCAGGCAAATTGGAACTACCGGTCATCCTAGCTGCTGCCCACTGTACAGGAAACAGAGTCTGGAGTCCAAGGCCTGCTTTCCATGCAAACTCTAGAAAGGTCAGGCCTTAACTATATAGAATATGTTCCAGAACTAAGGACAAAACGAAACTAGACTCATTTTAACAAAGCATAAAATGAATTCCTCGTTAGTTCAAGGTGACCAACCAGTAATTTAACTGGCTGCTAGAACAAAACTTAACTCTTCAGAGGAAGATAAGGACATCTAGAAACTCTATAATGTATCAATCACAACATCTGATATGCTATCAAAAATTGGTAAACATGAAAAAATAAAGAAATGGGATTCATGGTCAAGTGAAAAGCCAATAAAAAGAAACAGAACCACAGATTATGTGGATGTTGAAAATAGCAGATAACAATTTTAAATACTGCCACATGTTTTGAAAACAACAAGAAAAGAGAAAGTTTCGAAGTTACACGGACACTGAGAAAAAGAACCAAGCGGAAATCATAAAACTAAAGAATACAATGTAAAATAAAAAATTCATTGGATAGTGTCATTACCAGATTGTACATAACAAAAGAAAGGACTGGTTAACTTTAGAAATTATCTAAACTGAAGCATACAGGAAAGAAAAAAAAAAGGCTTGCCTCAACAACCTGTGGGACTATATCAAGCAATCTAACAAACAGTTGGAGTCAAGACAAGAAGAGAAAATGGGATGGAAAAAAGTGTTTGCCAGAAATTTCCCCAAATTGAGGAAAACTACTACCTACAGATGGAGAATATTCAGATATTGCACTTACCCAAGCTAAAGAAACAAAATGGCAACTACATTTAGATGACTTAGATTCATCATACTCAAATTGTTGAAGAAAAAAATTGGGGGCACTTGTCTGGCTCAGTAAGATCGGGGCTGTGAGTTCGAGCCCCACATGGGTGTAGAGATTATAAATAAATAAACTTTAAAAAAGAAAAAAAGTGTCTGACCCCTGGTTTCGGCACAGTGTCTGATCTCATGGGTCGTGAGATTGGGCCCCGCATCAGGTTCCACACTCAATGGGGAGTCTGCTTGAGGATTCTCTTCTCCTTCCCCCTCTCCCAGGCACACACATGATTTCTCCCTCTCTTAAATAAATAAATATTAAAAAAATATTAATGCAGCCCTCAAGATTAAGAGATACAAACTTCCAGTTATAAAATAAATAAGTTACAGGGATGAAAAATACAGCCCTAGAAATATAATCAATAATATTGTAATAATTTCATATGATAACAGAGGACAATACACTTATTAAAGTTAGCTTTTGTAATGTATATGATTGTCAAATCACTATACTGTACACCTGAAACTAATATAATATTGTATTTCAACAACAAAAAAAAGCAACCTCTGAAACCCCCAAAACATTACATACAGGGAACAACAATTAGCATCACACAGCTGACTTCTCATCAGAAACCGTACAAGCCAGGAAACAAAAGAATGACATATTTAAATTCCTAAAAGAATATTTTATGATTCCATTTATACAAGGTGGTTTTTTTAAGGCAGGCAAACACTTCCATTGTGTTAGAAGTCAGAATAGTGACTACTTTTCAGGAAAAAATAAATGGAAGGGGACAAGAGGGGGGGCTCCTGGAATACTGGTAAAATTCTTTTCTTTATCTGGGTCCTGATTACATAGCTGCTTTCAGTTTGTAAAGATTCACGGAGCGTTTTACAATATGTGCAGTCTTAAGTATTTTAAACTTCTGTAAAAAGTCAAGGAAAAAAAAAACCCTTGCAAAATATGGGAAAATAATACATTTAGGGCCTACTACAGTGTAAAATAGTGATAGCAGGCATTTCATATAAGCATGTTATTATTGGTCTTATCATCATCCCACGGAAAGTCTGGGGAGAGCCAAGTCCTCTGAAGAGTGGGACTGAGAAGCCCTAGGCTCCCTGCGGGCAAACCTTCCCCATCAATTTCATTTTAAGCTCTTTTTAGCCTGCACAGTTCTGTGTTTATAGTGGTCACTAAAATACTTACTGACTGCATGCCTTTCCAGTCTAGAATAGCATTCAGACACAAGGCTGCATTTGGACACTTGTCTCTTATCTACCGCACTCTCTCTGACCCTCCACATTTTGCAGTTGTCCTTACACAGATTCTCCCAACCACTCCTTGACTTACAAGGATGGCAGTGCCATTGACACCTTTGAATGTTCCACATACAACACCTTGGGCTCTTTCCGAAAAGGCAGATAGATATGTGAGACACCAAAAAGGCAAACTTATAAACCAACCGAAGCAAAGGAGTACAGGCATCTTTGAAGCACACGCTCCTTCTGAGCTGAATCTTCCTAAGTCCAAAAATGCCTAGACCACCCAGAGAGAAGCCCCAAGGGAGAGGATACAGATGCTGCTGACCTAAGTGTCACAGAAACCAAAGCCAAAACAGCACCAACGGCACTAGCTGCAAAGCTCCCCTCCGTGTTGGCTTTGGCAGCAAACCTGACGCCCCTTATCAGCAGAGATACCTTTGAAGCAGCTGGCAGCCTTCCATCCCCTACTCAAATAAGCTCAGCTTCCCATCCTATTCTTTTCTCCAAAGAGGATCTCTTCATCAGATATGAGAGAATAAAGCTCAATTAATCAGAACAGATTTTTGCTACCATCAAGACAAACTGAGCAACAGGACCAGCTGACTGTCAAGCTCATCACCACGTTGTTTGTGATCACGTTAGAACATGGAGGAAATCCAGTCAATTGCAGATACTGACTTCCACCGGAAGGTGGTGTAGGGTGGACTGGGGAAGACAGGATGGGGCAAATCAGTCAGCTACTCCTTCTCCCAAAGATGTCTCCAGGTTAAACTCTTTCTCAGAAAGGCAGAACACAACCGACGGAAGTCCGTTCTTCCTCAATTCTTCCTCCATTCATTCAATCTACACTACCCGCCTGGGGACATTCAACTTATGCGGGCATTGCGGATCACTTCTCCTTTACTTATTATGACAACATCACCGTAGAACGTGCCTCCTTATAATATCCAGTCTTTTCACATATGTGAAGCAGCCAGTCTCAAAGACTCTAGGAAATCCTGTCCCTCTCTACTGAGTATAAACAGGTAGGCAGATAGCATGCACTACTTTCAGTTTCAAACCCCCTTTATCAGAAAAGGTCATCGGAAGACCCTAGAGAAAAGAATTAATTGTGCCCTATTACATTTCTTCCTTTTCACCCTTCTTGTTTCTCCCACTTTCTGCAGTGAAACTTATTTATCTGAATCCAGACTTACCCTTTGTCACCCTCCAAGAATAAAGTAGGGAAGCCACAATGGGTTGTCTAGATAAACCATCCTAGATGCCTCAACATTGTTGCAGGGGCAAATGTGGCTCACACCGAGATAGACAGGATCTTACGACTTCAGATGTCCTCCGTGTTCTCGGGTTTCCCCAAGACAGAAACCAGAGTACCTATAACAGTGGTTCTCAAACCTGGCCATATGCAAGAATCACGTCAGCCCTGTCCCAGAGTCTCTGATTCAATTGTCCTGGGTTGCTATTTTTAAAATTATTTTTTAAGTAAACTTTATTGAGGCATAGATTACATACACTAAATGTATACATTTTAAATGTACAAGTTTTGACAAATGCACACACTCATGTAACCACCATCATAATTGAGCTTGTATGGCATTTCCACAATCCCTCAACTTCCCTTGTGTCCTTTTGGCAGTGAACCTCTTATCCCACCCTGACTCCAAGGCAATCACTGATTTGCTTTCAATCACTACAGATTAGAGCTAGCATTTCTAAAATTTCATCTAAACAGAATCATACAGAATGTATTCATTGTGCCTGGCTTCTTTCGATCAGTATAAAGTTTTTGGAGTTTGTCTACGTTATTGTATCTATCAGCACTTCGTTTCTTTTTATTGCTGAATAGTATTTATATATGGATATACCACAATGTTTTTCTGTTCATTTGTTGATGGATATCTGAGTTGTTTCCAGTTTTGACTATTATGAATTTGATATGCATCTCCTAAGGCAGTTATAACAAATTACTGCAAAGTTGGTGACTTAAAGCAACATGAATTTATTCTCTTAAAATTTTTTTTAATTTGGAGGCACCTGGGTGGCTCAGTTGGTTAAGCATCAGACTCTTGGTTTCAGCACCGGTCATGTTCTCAAGATCGTTGGTTGAGATGAAGGT
This sequence comes from Spilogale gracilis, assembly GCA_004023965.1. Lineage (NCBI taxonomy): Eukaryota > Metazoa > Chordata > Mammalia > Carnivora > Mephitidae > Spilogale > Spilogale gracilis. The sequence goes on along the minus strand of PITA01000439.1, from coordinate 250,336 downwards.
CGACATCAAGTTCCATGTCTCCGTGTGGAGCCTGCTTGGGATTCTTTCCCTCTCCCTTTCTCTCCCTCTCTGCTCCTCCCCCTGATTACTCTGTCTCTCTAAAATAAAATAAAGTCTTTAAAAATTGTTTTAATTTGTATTCAATTTATTTAAACTAAACAAACAAAAAAAACGTCACCCATTTCTCCTACCACCCATCCCCCTGCCTCTTGCAATCACCAATTTGTTCTCTGTATCTATAAGCTTCGGTTCTTTTGTTTTTGTTGATTCTACATATAAGAAAGATCACATGATATTTGTCTTTCTCTGTCTTATTTCACTTAGCATAATGGCCTCATAACACAATTTCTTTACCCATTCATCCAATGATGGACACACTTATGTAACTTCCATATTTTGGTTACTACAAATAATGCTGAAATAAACATAGGGATGCATCTATCTTTTGGAATTAGTGTTTTTGTTTTCTTTGGATAAACACTCACAAGTGGGATTGTTGGATCATATGGTAGTTCTATTTTCAATTTCCATTCTCTTATAGCTCTGGAGGTCAGAAGTCTAAAACCAGTTTCACGGGGTCAAAACCAAGGTGTCAGTAGGGCTGTGTTGCCTCTGGAGGCTTTGGGCAGAATCCGTTTCCTTGTCTTTTCCAGCTTCTAGAGCTGCATTCCTTGGCTCATGGCCTCTTCCTCCATCCTGAAAGCCAGTGGCCTAGCATCTTCTCTCTGTGACTCTGCTTTCCTCCACTTCTATCACATAGCTGCCTTCTCTTTTTCCTATAATTTTCCTGTACCTCCCTCTAAAAAGAACACTCATGATTGCATTATGGTTCATCTAGCTAGGAAAGCATAATATCCTCATTACACGATCCTCAAATTTGCCATATGTGCAAAGTCTTTATACAGATAAGGTAAGTTCATGGGTTCCAGGAATTAGGACATGGATATTTTTGGGGGGAACCATTACTCAGCCTATAACAAAAGTTAGTATGAAAAATAAGATATAAGCCTTTGTGTAGATATATACTTTTATATCTCTTGGGTAAATACCTACCCATGGAGTTGCTGGGTCATATGGTAAGTACATACTTAACTGTATTAGAAACTGCCAAACTAGTTTCCAAAGTGGTTGTGCCATTCTGCATTCTCACCAGCAACATATGAGAATTCCATCCATCTTACTAACACTTGTGGTTGTCAGTATTTTTAATTCTAACCATTCTAGTGAGTATGTAGTACATTCCTTATTGCTTTAATTTGTATTTTCCTAATGATTAATGATATTGAGCATCTTTTCATGTGCTTACTGGCCATTTATATATCTTCTTAGTTAAGTGTTTTAAATTTTTTGCTTATTTTTTAAAATTTGGGTAGTTTGTCTTTTGATTATTGAGTTACGTGTATCACAAACACATTCTCAGAGTCTGAGATTTGTCTTTCATTTTCTTAACAGTGTCTTTGCAAGAGCAAAAGTCCAAGAACTGATGGTGTCCAATTTGTCTTTTTTCTTTTATTGTTCATGCTATTTATATCCTAAGAAATCTGTCTCTTCAAGGTCACAAAGATTTTTTTTTTTTACTCCCTGCAATGGCTCTCACACACAGGCAAAGCTGAGAACTACTGAACTACTGGTCTACCAGGAATCTGACCTAACTGACTCAATTTAACATTTCTACCACGGAAACTTAGGGTATTAAGGGCAAAACAAAAGTACAGTCAACTGGAATACTATTAAAAAAAAACAAAAAGGGTGCGACTGAGGGCCTTGGGACTATCTGTATTGACCGGTTTCCAAGGCTAAGCATGAGCAGCGAAGGGCTAGAAACAGTGAGCTGAAAAGCATGGTCCAAGGTACTTTTAGTGTGTTCCAGTTAAGTGAAAGGAAGAGAGAACAGGACTGTCCCCTCCCCTGTGGGAAAAAGCACACCCAAGTTTACTTTGGTTTAAATGTGAAAGTAGGAAAAATGATTTCTATTCTCAGTGAGATTCTTTAGAACACGTCTCTCACAGAGACGATGTGGAGCTGGAAGTCAAACTTGGCAGTGTTTGGCTCCTGGTTTTGAAGCCACCGCATTAAACAAACGAAGGTGGCAGCAATAATATTTGCCTAGACCTTGGTTCCAACGGGAGTTAGACAGACTGAGCTTTCATTACATGAAAGGAGATGTCAGGAGCACCAAATGGGCTCCATTTCCCCTGGAGTCCTAGACAAAGTGGGTCTGTTTCTAAGCTGTGGACAGGAGGTTACTTTCTCTAGATGTTATATTTAGCTGAAGGAATCTCCACCATGGCTTCATGCAAAATGTAAAGTATGTCCCAGCAGACATAACCACAAACCAGAGGCCAGCAAGGAGCATCCCTTAAGGGGGTTCAGTAGTACAGAGAGGCCAATTGTGCAGCCACCCTGATCCCCAAATTAGCTGAGTTAGCTGTGAGCCAGATTTTTGGCCAGTTCTCACATTTAATGAGTCTTTGTTTCCCCCTTACTAGAGATCCTGCCCCTGGGGAGAAAAGCCTGCTGTCCTATTTCACTGTCAACCTCCAACAGCTTGCCCTGATACCAAGTAGGAGAAACAACCCAGTGTTGATGGTTAACACCTCCAAAACTTTTGAAGGTTTGTGTGCAAGAGAAAAGGTTAGATTAATTCTGCAACTAAGTGAAATATCTGGGTTCAACAGAAAAGAGTAAGAAAATCGAGAATACCTCTAACTCAACACACCATACCCAGTGTCCTAACACAGGACACAGTAGGAGGAAACCTCAAGTTCTAGAGTGAAATGAATGGATTTAACTGTTAGTCTCACCTCATTTTTTTTTAAAGATTTTATTTATTTATTTATTGATGGAGAGAGATCACAACTAGGCAGAGAGGCAGGCAGAAGCAGGCTCCCCGCCGAGCAGAGAGGCCAATGTGGGACTCGATCCCAGGACCCTGAGATCATGACCCTAGCCGTAAGGCAGAGGCTCAACCCTCTGAGCCACCTAGGCACCCCTCACCTCATTTTTTGATTAATCTCCCTAAGCTTCAGTTTCCTCCTTCATAAAATAGGGTTATTAATAGCAACTACTTCGTGGAATTATTGTAAAGATTAAGCATATAAAGTGTTTAATACTGTACCTAGCACATATGGGTTCAAAAAATGTGAGTTTTGTTATCATAACCTTTGCTAGTGAATCATTAAGTTTTATAGAGTTTTTTAAAAAAGAATGTAAAAAGGAGGAAACCCATGACTTTTGCCAGTGAGAAACAGATCCAAATTCACATAAAGCTCCGGTGAATTTTCACAGGTGCCCATAGCTGAAGCAGAAAGAAGGTATCTTTCCTAAAGCCTGTGTCTCCAGAGAAATGTGGATTTGCCTTTTGCTGCTGGAACCAAACTTAAGGTAAAACAAAAGGTGTAACTATTTTATACACTTGGATTCCTGTTTGGCATCTCTTGGCTGCTGGCCATTATGGATAAGAGAATCTGAAGCAATGCTTCATTTCTCAAGAAATTTGGTCTTTAAATTGCCTAAGCTAGCCCCCTCTCCATACCCGTACCCACTTTTGTTTGTCTATACCTTGGGGATTCCAGTTTACTTATTACAGTTTAACAAAGGTCACCCAATAACCAGAAGGAAGCTCCCAACTCAGGATACCCTATACTGGGTATCACAGAATTCATCATGGAATTAGTGTATTAGATTTTGAAGGCGGTGTGAAAATCATAGAGGCCAAGCACTTTTTTCTTTTTTTTTTAACTTTAGGGAACTAAGGCATAGAAAGAAGTAATTGTCCAAGGTTTCAGAGTTGCAAGCAGAGTTGAGCCCAAGAGAAAGGGTCTTTGGTGGGGTGCCTGGGTGGCTCAGTTGGTTAAGCAACTGCCTTCGGCTCAGGTCATGATCCCGGAGACCCGGGATCGAGCCCCGCATCGGGCTCCCTGCTCGGCAGGAGGCCTGCTTCTCCCTCTCTCACTCCCTCTGCTTGTGTTCCCTCTCTAGCTGTGTTTCTCTCTGTCAAATAAATAAATAAAATCTTTAAAAAAAAAAAAAAAAAGAGAAAGGTTCTTTGGAAGAGACCTCTGCTCTGATAGAGCAAAGCAAGCCCTGGGAAGCTTCCCTACACTGACAGTGTGGCCAGGCTCATTCCTTAGTTCTCTTATCTGATTACTCTATCTTAACCAGTGGGATTCTAATTCTTCATGTGCAATACACTTTAAACAAAAGGGAATAAAAAATTAAGTTATAGAGACAGAATGCTTCTGTGCCACTACTACAAAGCGGAAAGGCTCTCACCCAGCCAAAACAGAATTAATATACACTTTGTGATCAGCCAAGCCAGCTTCTACCTTACAGCACTCTGCCTACAATGGACCCCAGGGGAGAGAGAAAAGAGATTATTCACGCAGTGGGAGAGTAAACATAGGCTATTCAGCAATCCTATGCATATCTCTAATAATAACTATAATTTAACTGATGAAAAGTTATAAAGATCAAGAGAAAGTCCTATAAGCTGCAACCACATACAATAATACGAATAAATCTCCCAAACATATGTTGAATGACAGAAGCCAGACACAAAAGAGGATACACTGTATGATTCTATTTATATAAAGTATGAAACCAAGAAAAACTAATCTCTGCTGTTAAAAGTCAGGACAACCGTTACCCTTGGGGGTTTGGACCACCGGATGTCCCAACCGTTGCCTGAGGACTGGGAGGAAGCATGAATGGAGTTTCAAGGGTACTGAAATCATGTTTCTTGATCTGGGCGCTGGCTACCAGATGTGTTTAGTTTGTAAAAGTGCATGTAGCTGTAGTCCATGATATGTGCACCTTTCTTCTATGAAATGTAATATATAAATAAGTCCTGTAAAAAATGAAAAATTCTTCCTTACACCTCCAGCAAAGCAATACACAGTGTACAGAGGTCAACTCTTGACACCATGATGGCTAGGAATATCATTCATGGGCAGATTTTCTTTTTGGAGGGCAAAGACCCCATATCTTCTCTACAAACCATGAACTTGGCCTCTTGGTGAAATGGGAATAGTACTTGAGGAACCTTGTGAAGCACTTGTGGCTTTGATAAGGGGCTGCCTTCAGCGTACACATCTCAGAGATCTGGAGGGGCCACAGTACTCCTCAGGGTAGCTCTTTAACCTTCTGAAGCTGGGAGAAAAGGGAGTGGAGAGCTTGGGTGAAGTCTAGAGAGCTGAATGTCCCTCACAGAAGTTTCTTTCTCAGATGAACAGAGAAAATGAAGGAGGAAATGATCAGCCAGTCAGTCCCCATCCTTCTAGAGATAATCTAAGAGGCTGTCAAGGTCACAGAGAAGAGCTGAAGTGGCATCTATATTACTGTCAAGGTTCTACCTAAATAGGCTTAATTAATTTTTTAAGAAAAGCTATATATTTAAGGAGTACAACACTATGATTAGATACAGATGTATACAGAGTGCAATGATTACTGCAGCCAAGTGAATTAACAAACCACCTCACACCGTGACCTTTGTGTGTGTGCGTGTGTGCATGCGTGTGTGTGTGTGAAAAGAACATGTGAAATCTACTCTCTAGCATATTTCCAGTATTCAGTACAGTATTAACTACAGTCGTTCTTTTTAGCCACATCCATACATCACCAAGGGTTGCAGAATCATTCGGATGAATGACAAGGAAGCTAGAGCAGATGCTGGAAACCATGAGGAAATGGTGAAAAGTACCTTCACCCCTAAATGAAGTATGGCCCCAACCGCAGCGCAGCCAGGCCACTAAAAATAGTCAGTGAACTCCGGGAGGAGCTCTCTTTCTCTTCCTTCTTTTCATTGTCAGATGCTTTTTACTCTTTATATCCTGTCTCTAAGACACAGGAAAAGCCCCTACACAGATGCATTATGTAGATGGGATATTCTAAATCAGTTCTTGTTTTCGTGATGGTGTAAACAGAAGAGACTGGGTTCTAATTCCAGACCTACTGCAATCTGGAAAACGTCCTAATGTTAGGAACTGGCAAACTGGCTACTATTGACCACAGTCCTGTTTACTGAAGTCCGGACTTTCTCTCCCAGCCTCAGATTTTAACACTGGATTTTATCAAATGAAGACCAATGACTTTCTTACATATGAAACCAACAAAATATCCCTATATACTCTCTTCATATCTAGAACTTGTGGGAAGATTATTTACCTTCTGAAAAGTCTTCTGGTAATATCAGAGCTTGAATGTTAGACGTGGTACATTAAGTACAATGTGTGGAGTTTTTGCCACCATTGGTAACCAAAAGTCATGAATCAGTGACTCCATTGAGAGCTCAGGTTGAGAAAGCTTAGAAAAGAGGATCCTTAGTTTCCAAGAGACTATTTCCACCACTGACAGGTAAGGTCAATTTTGCATAAGTTTCTTAAATTACCACAATTAATTCTGAGTTTTTCCTTGGTCAGATTTTTCAACTTATATCCAAGGAACTATGACAAACAACTGAGCTTCAGAAAGCATTCAGGGACCCAAAGACCAAGATATGTCATGATAAGAATAACTACATTCATGAGTTCACCCTGGCCAAGCTGAGCACTTAGAAAGCAAACTAAACTAAATCACAAACATACATGAACTAGAAGAGGAAACCCTAAAATGACATTGAATGTCCCGAGTCTCAACAGCTTCACAAATCACTTAAGGAAATCAATCAAGGAAACACCACCATCACTCAAATATGCAGATCATGAATTATGTTGCCAGTGGTGGGGCTGTACCTTGCAAATGGTTACTCTTCCAGGGATAGTATTAATTCAACTCAGAAAGAAAGAAAAGAATGACTAGTCAGTATTTTTTCTCCATGAGACTATGGCAGGGAATGACCAATGGAAAGCCTTTTAACTGGGCCAATACAATAGTCTCTCTTATTTACAAGATGGTAGTATTTCCTCCACCCAAGTATTTCTGGGCCTAGAAATAGCTATGTACCTTTTTAAAGAGTCTTCCTGAGTCCTCGCTGACTTGGACAAATCGAGGAATGATATTATTCAGGTAGATGTCGCTCAGGGTGGTATGGTCCCTGCTCTCCCGCTTCACCTGGTTTAAGAGGAGATTCCAGCAGTTGACTGGAGAGAGAACATTCTGATCCTTCCTGCAGAGAAAGAGTAAGGGGAAAAGAAAAATCAGTGTCGATGAGTAACCAGCAGGGCCCATAGCTATGAATACAGTCCATGTCATAAAATCAGTGATCAAAGTCAAGCCAGAAACAGGTATATTTCCTGAAGCCTGCAACTCTAGTTTTCTCTATCTAAAAAATCAGTGGAGAAGACAAGAATAATGAGAAAAGAAGAGAGAAGAGAGAGGAAGAGGGAAAGAAGAGAAGCAGGATTATCTGCTGAGCATCTATTATGTTCTAGGAACTTGGTAAATGTTTTACATGTATTATCCCATAAGTTTCATCATTTCCCTGTAAGAAAAGAACTACCGTTATCCCCATTTTATTAATTAGAAAACTGAATCTCCAAGAAGTTCTTCCTTGCCCACAACTAGTAAGAAGTCACAGAGATAGTAAGAAGGAGTCAGGGACTAGAACCACAACTCTGTGTCATCTGACTAGGACAGGTCTAGGCTGTCTAACTCCAAAGTCCATAATCTTAGGCATGGAGACATTTGGTTAGTGTCTACGTTTGGAGACAAAACATAGAGGTCTAGAGACAAAAATCACAAGAGCACTACAGACCACATCCCCACACATTATTCATATTAGGATTCAGTGCGGACAACAACCTTCGAGGCCCATGCCATGAAAACAGTCCCTAAAACCTCTAGGGCCACAGAACACCTCTCAGGAGGTCTGGAGTTCCTTGGCTGAACCATTATGTCATGTCCCATACAACCAAGCACAAACCATACCTGAACATGAATATTCCTGAAACTTCTCCAGCCTGTGTGGAGCAGTGACATGCCAACCCTGGTTGCTCATTTCTACTGAAAACATTGTGATCCAAAAGAAAAGACCGATGATCTACTCAGTTTGCAGCACTGAATCAAACAACAGAAAGTTCAGCATCTGCGAGCTGGATTTCTTTAAAAAGAGAAACTGAAAGTAGGGGCTGTTTGTTATACTTTTTATCAAGGGCTTACTGTGCATTCGGCACATGGCTGGGCCCTATACTCAACTTTACTTAACTTGAACCCTACAACAGCCTGATGAGGGCATGGGATTAACTACATTCAGCAGATGTGGGAAGTTGAATGAGAAAAGTTAAATATCTTCTTCAAGGTCCCATAGCTAAAAAGTAGCAAAGTTGGAATTCAAAACCAAGCCTTGTAAGTATACAGAAGGGTTTTCATCATTGCAAAGAATCACTACCTATTCATTTCTCTTCCCTCCTTCCCTCCTATAGTCAGACTCTTTTAAATGCAAAGAAAGTTGAGTGGACCGTTGGTTCTTGAGTCAGCACTGCCTGCTTTCAGGGCTGGAGGCTGTAGGGTGGCTGTGATTTGTCAAGCATTCCATTCAACTTTAGAAGGGGCTTTTCCAATTCTGTAGTAAGGTAAGGATTACCAACTTAATCACGCCACACCTCCTCTGCCTTCAGAACACACCAGACCATTGCACCAAATATCTGTCTAACCAGCACTAAGAAGCTTCTTCAAACGAATGAGTGTTAAGAGTCCAAACTGAAACTGTTTTCTATCTGCCCTCCACCCTCTGCCCCAGGCATCACACCTCTACTGTCAGAATACCTAATACTTCTGGTTCCAACCCCTTCAGCAACCTTAGGTCCTCTTATTGTTCAGGAAAATCAAAAGATTTCTATGCAAGCAAACAAACAATACACACACACACACACACACACACACACACACACACACACCCCTACTACGAGAGAGAGAGAGAGAGAGAGAGAGAGAGAGAGAGAGAGAGAGAGAGACACAGACATGTAATTAATCCACTCCTTCAAATGTTTAGCATCTGAAAAACAAACCCAAAAAAGAGAATAGGAAACAATCCTAAATTTAAAGTCGGGCACAGGCTTTAGTGACCTTTGGTGTTTCCACTGCAAGAAAACTTTGTAATGCATTCCAAATCAGTTTCAGTTACCAAATCCTAAATAATCAAATTTACGTTTTTGTTGGGTGGCAAAGTATCCATGTCCTCAGTAAGCATGGACTATAATCAGGCAACTACCCTTGCTTTTAAAAAAGAGCAGATCTCACAAGATCTGAACTTGACAACAGCTAAGTCTGCTTCTTATGGGGGCACATGGGTGTGGTGGTCTCTATTAAGTGTTTCCTCAGAGTGCTTCATACATGTAACAATGGTACTACAACTCATTTTAACAATTGTGTAAAGGTTTGTATCTTAAATGAACAAAGTACAGTATTAGGGGCTTTTAGTGGTAAAAGTGCTGGTTATCACAGTGCAGTGTGGGAGAGAAACAAAGACCCGTAATATAGCAGAACATCAGAGGTAGGAACAAAGGGCCAGCAAGCCCACAAATGTACACCGCAGATCACAAGTGGGGGCAGGAAAGGCAAAAGCAATTGAATACCATGGAAGAAGATACAGAGCATAAATTCTCAGGGGGCCTTCAGAAGAAAGGATGAGTAAACAAAGATGAGTTAATAAAAAGGATGGGCAGAAGCGGGCATCTTTTAAAATAAAAAGCCTTATGCCTTCAAACTAATAAATGTATAAACACAGTCAAAATTATATATTTATAATTGAGTAAGTTCTAAGGTGGTAACATACTTTCAGCACATACATTTCCATCCTTAGAGCCAGTGGTGGGATTCAGTGAGCAGCAGTTTTCAGTGTGTTCCGAGAAACTCCAGAATTACAGAGAAACACATTTCAATTTCAATCAACTGTGACACATCCATTCAAATGAGCAACCCCCCAGTGAAATGTGTAAGGGTTCCAGATTCCCTGCAGTTGACCCTATCACAATGTCTTCCAGGCCGCTAGGTGAGCTTCGTTCTGCGCAAACTTTGGAACAAAGAGTCAATGCGTATATTTGAACTTCGGAAAAACGTGCCGTTGATTATAACAGATGTCGCTCTGCACAAGTTTCATTTTTAATTCCAGCCTGTGTGCCTCCATAGGTAAAGCTATACAGGTGAGCACGTGATCCAACACATAGTGGCCAAGTTCAATTACATGCCACAGAAGGCTCGAGGTCCTACGCTGGGCTCACGGCAGACGATGGTTGGGTAGTGAGAACGCTCAATACCATCCCATCATTATCAACTGTTTTCATGCTTATTATACATTTTCAGGCTTACCCCATAATATTTATGAAGGCGGAGGGCAGTAGCTGCTAGGTAATGCTAGCAATGCAACTTCAAAACAAAAATATCCTTTTTCAAGAGCCTACGCTAATTTAAAACTATCTCAAGATTACAACTCATCTGTGTAAATCAGGATTTTCTTGATATTGGGCAGCCCAAATCAGAAGCAGAAATAACCTCAATGCTGAAACTGACATAAAACTACAACTGATTTATAATCCCAATTTCAGTATTTTGGGGTCATGAACACAGCCTCATTGTTCCCACTGACTGACTCTGTAATGAGTACTCATCATAAACTTGCACTTTAAAAGTGGATTTACACCAATAAAACACTGCTTTGGATCAGCTGCATGTTTGGGGACTCTATGCATGATTTTTTTTTTTAAAGTCTTTGAAGATAGTATTAAACTCTGTTGTCAGTTTCTCATATGGGTCCCTACTCTCTTTTACCATCACTGAAGTTTTTCAGGCAACAGTTTTAGTTCTTTGACTTTGTATGCTTTCTTGGATATATTCCTCCTTTCAACGGAGGTGTTTTAATTAATTCATTTCTTTCTTTTGGGGCAGTGGCAGAGTAGGAGAGGCGAAGGGCATGCAGTAGGAGGGGAACACAAATATACCATACAGACAATTTTCCCAGCCAACACGGACAAAGATGAAACACACTTGAGGCTGGAAAATAAGCAAGTGAACGAGACGTGATTTCATAGAGAGCATATTAAGGTTCTGCTAGAGTGGTTTCCTGCTTCAGCAACTTTGCAGCCTTCTTTTATGTGAGGCTACCAGAGCCAAGGGAACTTCGTTTGGTTAGGAGATTGAAATTTGTCTTTATATCTTTTCCATCCATCATTTGTTTGTACAGTTTCTTTCCTTTCCCTACCCCTGGAGTCAGGTTGTGTAATACTTGGGCATTTAAAGAAAAAGGGGCTGCATCCCTTAGGAATGTACTGAACAGCTGCAAACCTCCTCAAACACTAATCCCTAAAAAGCAGACAAAATATTCAGAAGTATTTTTCTTGCTTAAAATTTTTTGGGGGAGGCAGAGCAAGAAAATATAATACTGCACTTGAGAGGGAATGACTCTGGAGTCAAAGAAAGAGGGGGGGGGACCCCAGAAAGTCACAAGCTGGCTCAGTCCCATGGAAGAGATTATCATTATAAATGCACTGAACAGATAAACCAGCACAGCTGAATCATTAGCTCCATATCCATTAGGCCAGGTTTTCCCCTTCAACTCTAGACTATTCATGGACATTCAACAAAACTTAGCAGCAAATGTGCCACGGGATTTCTCTACAATACCTCGGGTAAAGAGAGAACTCTAGAAAGATCCAAGTTGGCCTCCCCATTACACTTCCCTTTTTTGCCATATCCTCTCTGTTCCATTTTGGTTGTCTCCCCCATAAAATGGACACGTGCCCCATCGGTGTACATCTCACCCCCTAAAGATCTGCCAAGTCTCACTGTAAAATCCCAGAAGGCCTCCTGGGCGAAGGTGCCATTTAAGGAAGAACTGCTGTCCCAACTCTGCAGATGAGACAGGCGACTTGAGCTTGGCATTACTGGAAGGCTAGAGCCTCTGCACTATTCTACAGAGGGACGTCTCCTTTTGGGCCAACAACCCCCGACTTTTCCACCTACGGGGCTGTTGTGCAGCTAAAACAAGATGCTGAATGCAAAAGAATTACATCAACAGTAAAGCACTGAACAAATGTGAAGAAATATTATTATTTTTATTTCCAAACAAACTGGGATCGGCTTTCGTCAATTTCCAACAGGCTCCTCACCAGGCCCTGGGCCAGGGCCAAGAGCACAGCCTGCTGCAAACGCACAGCCCTCGGCCAAGAATGGTGAGGATAAGACAGCAGCAATCGGCAATTAACCAAGCAGCTGTATGTCTCTGGGAAGACGTGAGGGAGATACCAACGGGAGAGCCAAATTTAATCTTCCACTGTCCTTCCCCTACAGACCAGGGGGGAACAATCAGTCCTGCATTCCACGCGGGGAGCTGTGTGCTGAAGGGGACAGGAAGGAAGCCAAGAAACTCAGCTCACCGGAGCCCAAGATGCTTCAACTTCCTCTGAGCCCCCCTTTTTGGAATTCCTATCAAACCTGCCACTCTGTCCACGGGGATGGCAAATATCAATCCATCTAAGAAAAATAGCATTCCTCACATTCGAAAATAGACACACATGTGACAAGAGACAAAACCCAAAATGAGTTAAATACATTCGATACATGTTACTGAACAGCCAACTATGAAGAGGATATAAAAAGACAAAAAAAAAAAAAGCTCCTGCTTAATAAAAGGGATCATTTAGTGACAGTTGGACAGGGAACTAGTGACAAGCAGGGAGTCGGATTTTTAAGCCCAAATTCCCTCTTGGCACCTTGATTAAAATGAAATTAACTGAGGCAGTCAAAGAGATTATTTTATTCAGATGAATGTTATTAGCCTTTCTGGCTTATTTTCTCTATTATGCATTTTGCTGATGCTGACAGAAGCAGACAGGCTGGATTCGAGAGGGAAAGCTGCAAGGATTTATCGTTTGACAGCGCCATGCATAAAATCAGACCCTTGCTGACCCAGATAAGCCAGAGGATGGATGGGATTTGCTGGGGAAGGTGTTAAAAGGAGGGGAGAGGAAAAAAAAATCACCAAGGTGGGAAGTGACTTGAAAAAGATTCTCCCTGTAATGGTGGCCGCTGGTTGTGCAACCCAGGAGAGTGGTGGCAGCGCGGAGGCACCTTTCAAAGACAGGAGGCAGGGAGGGAGGGGGCAGGCACAATTCTCCGGGCTTATCACAGCTCGGCTTCAGCTTTGCCAGCAGCGAGATAACAGTAGGAGAGTTCCAAGATGGAAAAAGGGCCAGTGGCAAAAATGTATATTCTGTGTATGAAGAAACCAGCTTTCACATTTTCAGGGACAAGTTCACCCCATAAATTGTCTTCAAGAGCCTAGACAGATGATTAGAAAGGATTCAAGCAGTGGTGTACCCACCTTCCTCAAAATAGTATAAATCGTCCCCTATAATCAGGTTTGGGGGAAGCACTATATGGAAATGGAATTCTTGTGGCTCTGGATTACTTGGAGCAAGCCCAGCCACACCCTTGGGATCACGGCATGTCCACGAGCCACGAGCTTAAGAATCTGCTTTGAAGTTGAGAACCGGACTGGCATGTGTCTGACATCTTAATAACTATTTCCTGAATGATTATAGGACCAACGTTCCCCTTGGGTTAGGTCAGAGAACTGGGAGGGGTTCCCAAATCTAAGCCATCGTAGACCCTAACTGGAGATGTCTCCATCAATTTATGACAGGCAAGAGACCTTGCTTTTCCTTCAACCATCCCCACCCCAGCCCGTGTTCATGGCAGGGAGAAGGAAGCTGGAAATTCTTGTAATCACTCAAGACAACTCTGTGGACCCCATAAGACTAGACCCGGCAGCAGTGGAGGGGGTCTACACAAGATTCAAATGTCTGTCATTCAGATTTCTTGCCTAGATTTCTGATATCTTACTGTCCAGGTCCTGTCTCTAAAGTCTTATTTCATTCCTTCAACAAATACTGATTGAGCACCTACTAGGTCCCAGGCACTGTTCCGGGCACTGGAGATAAAGGGAGCAATGTTCTTGTTTCTGACCTGCTTCTCCCACGTTTGCAGAACCTCCTGGATCTAGCACATGGTCTTCTTGCTCCTAGACAGTCCATGAGCCATATCTTATCCTGGTCTCAATGCTCGTGTGGACACTGACCCGTTGTGGAACCCTGGTCTCGCTGACATAGAAGATCTGCCTGCCCAGCAGCCTTCTGGGGCTTCTGCAGACCTGGGACCTTCCCTTTGTTTATACCATCTTGCCACTAGCATTCTCAGAACTGTAGAGAGGTATAAACAAAGAGGCTACTAAACTCGCCCTGCGTACTCTGGGTGCACTCTAAATATTAGAAAACAGATACTCTGCACCCCACCCCAATATAATCCATAGAACCAAGGGCCACTTCTACCCTGAAAGCCCCCCAAAATAGGCAGTAATCATATCAAAAGGTGTGAGCTGACTAATTCACTTAAAATAAGACACCACAGCAAGAGCAAAAGACAAAACAAAAGTATGACCGATGAGCAAGGAACAGAAATATGTTTCTCAGTTTAAAAAGATTTTATAACCACCTACATTACACTTAGCGTACATCCCCTATATAATAATTCCATCAAATAATCTGTGAATAACTCTACAATTACATCTTCAGTTTTTTTCTTCTCTAGTTAATTAAGATGTCACCAGAAACCCCATAAGTAATTACAGCAAATGACAAACATACAGAAAAAAAAATACACGCAGATGTGTTAACAGATTTTTTGAATGAATGAAATCTTGGGAGATGACTGAGACAGACAGCCTGGCTCACCCCTGCTAGTTCATTCCAGAGAAATACCTGACTGTGCCAAACTGGAATGACGTCACCCCCAAATCCACACACTTATTTTCAAAGCAGTAACCACTACCTTGGGAGCAGGCATGTCCCTCGCATCAGGCATGAGCAGAGAAGCTTGACTGACAGCCAGTAACTCCTGCCTGGTCAATGGTGTGTAAGCACGCCACGTACCAACACACTACTTGGGAAGAGAGGGTATTCCTAAGTTTCAGACCGCCCCCTCCTGAATACCTGTTCATGGGATAATGAGCTCCCTTGCGTGGCTCACAACAACAATAAAGAAGGAGGAATAAAGAAATAGCACTTGATTCTTTGAAACTACAGGCTAAATGGACTGAAGTCTAAGTACTCATCGGATCAGCCACATGCATTCCTATCAGTTCTCGTGTTGTTATTTTTTTAAAAGCTCTTACTTATTTATTCATGAGAGAAAGAGAAGCAGAGGCAGAGGGAGAAGCAGGCTCCCTAAGGAGCAGGGAGCTCTGGACCCCGAATCACGACCTGAGCCGAAGGCAGACACTTAACCAACTGAGCCACCCAGGTGTCCCTCTCATGTGTTGTTTTGATATTTATCTTGCCTTATTGGAAGGAAGTCTCTTGAGGACAGGGTGTATTTTGGAACAGTCAATGAATATCTACCACCAAGAAATGGGCAGGTACCTAATCGGAACTAATGACAGATGCCACAGTCACAAAAATCTTGTAAATGTTGAGCACAGTAAAGCAACTCATTTAATGAATAGTTAGTATCTTCAGCCTCCATCAGTCCTGCCAAATAACTGCCGTAGCACGTATCTGGGTGGTTATTGAGTGACTGGCTTTATACGCCCACTGGCTGTGCGCTCTAAATCACAGCCTGTTATTAACTGTGCCCATACTTTTCCGGCAAAATTTTAAAGGTTTGGGTGGAGTAAGAGATGCCCTGGTCAATTTCTAGGTTAGCAGGTGGCTGAGCTCTACAGGTCTGTAAGTAATCCGGATGAACGACGGTACCTCCTCCCGGTGAGATGGTACTCCGCGAAGATCCTGAACCATGTCTCTGACCTAGATTCTAGTCTTATTCTGCCACCTGCTAGAGCCAAGTACTCTTGCAGCAGGCACAGAGGCACCCTGGGCCTCCGCATTTCGTTAGCCACTTAAAGAAATAAATGGGGACAGCAGACCCACCCTGCCTAACTCACATGGCTATTGTGAAGATCAAGTCAGACAAGGTGATGCCCATAAAAAAAAAGTTCGTAAACACTAAAGTGCTCTACATCTACCAATCAGTATTGTCAGTGTTTATTATTATTGTTATAACTATTACCATCACTTGACAGTCCACACAATGGGTTCACACCCACAAAACAAAGTGGCTAGAGTCATGTCTGAAAAGACAAATATGTTTCAAAATTCCCAGGCTTTATTATCCAAGTTTGCAACAAACTTGGCTTTATCAATTTTATACTTCGTCATTTTGTTGCTATTAACTAATCATCTTAGTTCTCTGGAAACTTCCTAACTCAGTGACTCTCCTCTGCCCAACCTAGAGGAGTATTTAGAAGACTTGTTCAAGTACAGAAAGAAAAGCCAGAGGGTACAAAAAGTAGCATCATGGAACTTCAGATCTCGAAGAGACTTCCTAAGTGATCTAGAGTCTAGACCTAACACCATTTTCTAAACAAGGAAACCAAGGCTCAGGTAGTGGAACAGGGTGAGAACCCAGGTCACCTGAGTAGCGATCGCTTTCTCATTTCATGGTGGTTATTACTCTATTTCCACTAAAGCTCTTAGCACCTGTAGATTGCTGGTGCTGAAAGAGTTAATGGACAATGCTCAGCTGCCCGAGCCCCAGAGAGCACAGAGCTATTCCAAGACAACACATAATCAGAATACCAAGGGTTCGTGAACCCAGAGGGAGCAAAACTGCTGGGGCCTAACGGCGCCGGGAAGCATGTTGACACGCTGCATGTGGTTACACATGAAAGGCAAGTGACTAGGAAAAGCAGTTTTGAATCCCACCCCATTCTAATTTGGGACTGGCTCTAGGCACCTACTGAAGCCCCGGGCCACACCCCAGCCACTCTGCAAAATGACCCTGGAGTTCCTTCCCTCTCTGCTCCGTGGCCTGAGTTAACTCCTTCTCTGCTTCCACCAGGGCCAAAGCAGTTCTTAGAACAAGAGGACTATCCCGGAAAATCAAGATCCAAGAGGGAGCAATCCATGGGAAGATTCTCAGTGTGGATTCGGATGATAGCCACTCGTATCTGCCACCTCCAACGGCATGTGGGGCCCGGTAGCCTTGAGAAGCCAGTTCCTAAGTCAGACAGTAGCTTTTCTAAGTGAGAGTCTTCAGGACCTCAAATCACTGTGTTATCAGAGTCATCTGTGGGGCTTTTTTTAAAGTCTGGATTGCTGTGCTCTTCTGCCAGAGTTTCTGCTTCACCAGGGGTGGACTGATTCTCCAGAATCCGCATTTTGTTCTATCTTATTTTTTGAAAGTTTTTATTTAAGTAATCTCTACACCCAACGTAGGGCTCGAACTCACAACCCTGAGATCAAGAGTTGCACACTCCTCCAACTGAGCCAGCCAGGCGCCCCAGAAATCTGCATTTTAAATACACACCCCATGGAACATCAAGCACACCAAAATGTTAAGAACCAATGCTCTTAAAGCAATGTTTTTCAAACTGGGACACAATCCATTAGTAGGGTTAATAAATCAATTTAGCAGGTTACCACCCAGAATTTCTCCAGAAAGGAAAGAGAAACCAGTGGGACATAGTAACAGAACAAAGCAGAAAATAGCAGAGTACAACACACAGAGCAAAGATGTATAGGGACTGTTTTCCAAAAATGCTGTTCTCAGTTATTTAAAAATATACCGTGAAATGCCTATACATGTGTGTGTATTCCAGCTTCTACTACAAAATATTTTTATACAATCTTTTTGGGGGTGATTACATACCCCAGATCCTTTTGGAGAAACTAAGAATTCTCTTCCAAGTATTCTCCAAAGGAAGGAGAGAAGGAGGGAGGGAGGGAGGGAGGAGGAGGAGGTGTTATGTACACATACACACACACATACACCATAACTTATGAGTCATGGGTCCCTGAACTTGGAGAAGCTGAAGTCCTGAGGACTTCTCTTGAGGATACCCCTGACAGCAGTCTCATCCTCCGGTTATAGTGGGCACCTGATAATTACTGGACTGTGCCGATAACTTTCTCTGGAAGCTCAGGAAATGAGTGCTAGGATCTGCACCAGAAATGTTGAAGACCAACAATGTTCCTTGGAACACTGGTAGAAAGCTGTTAGCAAATGGCAAGAATGAGGAGAGCAGCAGTGTGGGCACAATGTCAGTGTTTCCCAAGAAACATCTTCCTGTCTCTGGCGCCTTTCCGCACTGCTATCGATAACGTCAGCAGAAGAATATCAATGTTATTACCAAGTTAGTGATTTCTTTGACCAGTATACGCACACATATTTATAAACACGGGCAACCCCAGCCTCATCTTCTCTCTATGACCAAAAGGACAGAAGTTCTTCAGTCTTGGATGGAACATTCAGAAGACGCAGAGACAATTAAGAAAAGGAGCAATAGCCCACCTTGATCCTCATCGTGGTCTCATCCCAACAGCTAACCCCTCCGCACAAAGAGAGGGTGAAACTGGGAGCAAAGGTTTTAGAAACCAGCCCTTGTCCTGTGAGGCACATATAACGTGGAGAGGGGTCAGGGGAGATGAAGTCAGACAGGGAAGACTGTTAAGAAGACAGAGAATCAAACTTCAAAACTATTCTAAAATTTCCTGATGCTTTTCAGTAACTTGTTTTCCTGTGGTGGAAACTGGCACGGCATCTAGGATGCTTTGGGTCCATCTGGTTTTGAACTTAAGCTGTAGGCAAGATTCAGAACAGCTGGGAACCAGCAGCACTGACCAGGTTATATGTGTCTAGAGGAAGGAGAGAAGTAGAGTAAGTGTGGGGAGATGGAAAAAGAGTTACATGGAGCAAAGGAAGGGGAATCTGGAAGCCATCCCCAGGCGGAGAGGAGACAATGGCCAGGTCAGAATTGGTGTAAAAGAACTTTTCCTGTGCATGTGTGCCCAGGATGCCAAAGAGAAGAAACAG
Source organism: Spilogale gracilis (assembly GCA_004023965.1). Lineage (NCBI taxonomy): Eukaryota > Metazoa > Chordata > Mammalia > Carnivora > Mephitidae > Spilogale > Spilogale gracilis. The sequence continues at coordinate 231,535 of PITA01000439.1, read as the reverse complement.
TAGGGGCATCAGAACAGGGAGCCAGCAAAACAGGCCAGCAATGGGGCCGAAAATTCTGCAAGCCCTGGTGTCAGTGAGCAGGACCCTGCAACTTCACCTCGGAGGGACCAGATCAAGATGGTCCAAGGTACAACACCAAGCATATTACATGAGTTGCTGGTAAACAGTCTTCACAGGCAGCCTAGAACTGAGATGACAGCTCAACTCTTGATTCCCTAAACACAAGAGAGGTGCTCACAGAGAACAGCAGGGAGAATGTGAGAGAAAGTGGTGAGGGTCACAATCCATCCTGTGGCTTTCCCACAGTCACGATGGGCCCAGGAGTGAGGGAGAAATGGCCTCAGGATGGTCCTCAGGGTCCACCCTGAGTCTGGCCTCCAGCCCTGGCACCAACTTCTGGTAATGCCCAAAGCACATCTATGGGTAAGCAGCCGTCTCACTTCTCCCGAGGCGGCTCAATCTCTACTCAAGAGAAAATATTTGGCTGTGAGAAATGTCCATCAAGACCTCATTCTGAAGGGGAAAAAATAAAATACAAGCAGAAATAAATAAACCAAACGGTATTTCAAACAAGTAATATAAGTGCACTAAAGGCGACAGGTTGGAAGAGAAGGAATTAGCAACCAACTTTTTGAACACGTGCTTTGGTCCTTAGGGTTGGAAACAAACAAACAAAACCCTCTAAACTAGTATTAACTCTAGCTAGTAGTCTTCTTCTTCAGAGGCATGGGATAGCGGTTCTGAAGCTATTTTGTGTATAACACTAGAACTGAGCAATTAAATATATCCATCACAGGTGATGGGCACCAGATTTCTCACTGTTCAGAGAACAGGGTTATAGATGTGGAAAGGGAGAAAGTGGAATAAAACATATGGTGTTGGATTGGAACTGAAGATACTGATGTGACTGAAAGGCTTTAACAGAGATAAGCATATAGACAGACACACAGAGAGAGAAGCATGGAGGTATATCCCTGTGTGCACATGCACCGGTTCGTTGCCTCTGTCCGCCGAGAGGGACTGCAAACAGTGGTAGTCTAGTAACGAAGAGCACACCTATCATCCATGGTTTCTAAATACCGTTCACCATTAATGGGATCCAGGCCCCTTGGAAGAAAGGGCTCCTAAGGTGAAGCAAGGAAAGGACAAGATGAGGCTAGAACATCTTTTTGGAACAGGAAGTTGAATGATGGGAACATGTCAAAAGGACCCAGGAACCAGCTTGAAGGGACTCCACTAGCCAAGCCTGGAATGAATATTAGAATAAATAAAGACAGTAAAGAATTATAACCTGGTAGGGGCACCTGGGTGGCTCAGTCACATAAGCGTCTGCCTTCGTCTCAGGTCGTGATCCTGAGTCCCAGGACGGAGCCCCATGTCGGGTTCCCTGCTCAGCAGGGAGTCTGCTTCTGCCTCCCCTCCCCAGGCCTCTCTTCTGCTCTCTCACTCACTCTCTCAAAGAAATAAAATCTTTTTTTAAAAAAAGATTATAACCTGTTGAATAAAAGCAGAATCCATGAATCTAAATTGATATACACAAATAAGCAGACAAATATCCGAGGGAGATGGAGAAGTTCTTCCTTACAGTAGAATCTCAACTGATAAATGTAGGAAAAAAAATGATGGAAACTAAGAAAATTACCATTTGGCAACCATCATCATAATAATTGATTCAAGCAAGAATCATCATCGCATGCTACAACCAATAGGTGGAAGTTCTGACATGACATTTACATGGTCTCACAGTATCTCTCCAAAATGCACGCATTGATTACAAAGAAGCATAAACTGGAATAACTTTATGGTAGAGAAATCTGGCAGACACCACTCTGAGCCAATGATTAAAGTTAACATCACCAGTAGTGGGAAATCATCAGCCAGTGACTCCTGATATAATGCACTGAGAATATAGCATCACTCTCATGGTATTTCTGCCCAAAGCACATGACCTAAATATAATCATAAATACTGGCCATTATCAGAGACACCAAATTAAGAGACATTCTACAAAATAACTGAGCTGAATGCTCCCCAGAAATATCAATGGTATGAACTACAATGAAAGACCTGGAAACCACCTGACATCAAAGGAAACTATTTTAAGTGAATACATGGAGTATGTGGAGGTCAAGGAGCATGGTGTCTGCAAATTGTTCAGAAATGGCTCAAGTGTTCAGAAAAAAAATATGTACGCACATGAGCTGAGTATCAACAGAAAAAGAAGTAGAAGGCAAATGCAGTAATGATTTCGGACAATCTGGATAAACGACAGAAATTCTCTAATCGTTCCTATGACTTCTCTGTTAATCTAATGATACCAAAAACAATGCTTTTAAAGATCCCATTCTGGAGAAAAATGAAAAGAAATCCTTTCTCCGTGTCTCCTTTGGCACTAAATATATGCGACTTTGTGCCATCTTTTTTCATATAAACCTCCTGTCTTCCACATGACACAGTGAGCCTCCTGAGGGCAGAAGCTGGGTTCTATATTGCTCTGTGACCCCCGCACCTACCGGAACCCATGAATCAGTACTAAGGATAAAGATGAAGCCAAGTGTTTATGACTGAATCACATAAAATGTAGGTGACTTAAAGGGTCATTCAACAATTCTGACTCCTCAACCCTGAACTCTGCACTTTCTCAGAACACATACATGCACAAGTGCACACACACAACTCACACATACACACACAATCTTAAAATATTTCACATTAAATGGGAACCTCCATGAGAACAGTAGCTTATTCTTCTGTGTGGATTTAATTCCTAGCAGAGCCCTTGGTGTAGACTATGTGCTGAAAAACGTTTGCTGAAACTACAGGCGAGCCTAACTTACCAGAACTGGTGTTCACCAAAACTTTCTATGTTAATGAACAAAAGGGCCAAGATTGCACTTGTTTTCCAGAAGAAAGAAAAGCACAAGGATGTTCTTAAGCCCCCAAAATAATAAGTGAGCTTATCGAAGATTTTCACGCCAATACTTTCTGACGAGAGTGATCTGAAAACTGGCCCAGACCTGACAAATTGCTTTTTTCATCTGATTAAAGATGAGGACTTTTCTAAAGTCTTCTCTAATTTGGAACCAAGAAAGCCTACTAAAGATATAAGGGCGCCGGTGGAACGTGCAACTTTTGATCTCAGGGTTGTGAGTTCAAGTTCCCCACACAAAGCTTACTTTAAAAAAAAAAAAAAGAAGATGGATTATGTGTATTATGTATCTTTTTTCCATGTGGTTTCCCTGAACTATGCCATAAAGGAAATATCCTAAGCCTCGCCGGAAACTCTGTGTGTTTCAGGGCTGGGAGTGGGGTGGGGAGAAAAGACTCCTAACTGAATTCTCTACAAGAACATTATCTTCATTCATTTCCAATGAATAATATAACGGAGACCTGGCAAAACCAACACTGAAAATGTACATGAATAAGGTTTGTGGCCAAGACAAAGCCCCTAACAATACCATGTAATCTGCATGTTACAAGAACCCAAACTAGGGTCCCTGGGTGACTCAGTCATTAAGTGTCTGCCTTCAGCTCAGGTCATGATCCCGGAGTCCCGGGATCAAGCCAGTCCCGGGATCAAGCCAGTCCCGGGATCGAGCCCTGCATAGGGCTCCCTGCTCAATGGGAAGAGTGCTTCTCCCTCTCTCACTCTCCCTGCTTGTGTTTCCTCTCTAGATGTGCTTCTCTCTGTCAAATAAATAAATAAAATCTTTTTTTTTTTTTTTTAAAGATTCTGAACGGCTTCCAGAAGTGTTCATGGAAAAGTCTCTGTGGCACGCCCACCTGAATGTCTGCATGCGTGTGTACGTGGGACTCTGTGGCTGGGAAGGGCACACATTTCCACCCATGACCAGACAAAACAGAAGCAAGGAGGTGGCTGACCAATCAAGCACATATGTTTAGGAAGAAGGGTGGGGAGGAGGGAGAAAGTCAATACACGCAGGAAGCCAGATCCTTCTTTACGGGGCCTGCTGGCCTGGCTTCCCTAGCTCTCCATCAGCGTCCACGCAGGAGCATGGGATCCGTCTTAAAAAGGAACTGTCTCAGGCATCATTTCCACCTGTATGCCATGGAATCAAGTCCGTCTGACTTCCTCCTTTTGCTACATCCTCGAGATGCTGCCTGTAAATTCAAAGAATTTCAAGCACCACCAGAAACCCCCACCCTTACCCCCAGAACACAGTCGTTCTGAACATCTGTTGTTTACAAGGGTGCAGGCTGAGAGCTGCCAGACTTGTTCCACAACCTCTCCTTGAACAGAGGCTGCTAGGGAGGGACGTCTGAGCTTCATGCAAGGATGCCCTGTCTCAACCGCTTAAGTAGAAATCGGCAAACACAGCTCAGCATCCTACCATTGAAGATAATCCTACTTTGTTCAATGCATTTTCTAATCCTGGTTCTTTAACCAGCTGTACCCAAAATATGTTAAGAAGCAAGGCTGGGTTCACTGATCTTCCCTGAGTTGAAAACCCCAGGGGGTAATGATCCAGTGATTGGTGGTGGTATAAAAGGCCAGGAAGTAGCAGAGCAGATGATCCTTTTTCAACTCTGAAAAATCCAAACCCTCCTTTTTTCTCATTCTCCCTAAATCCTTCATTAACACTGAGCTCTTCCCATAGGACTCTGTGTGTCTTCCCAGCATGATACCTCAGCACAGCGAAGGAATGAGATATTAAAGTCTTTACTTCAATTAACTTGGGACCAAATCTAATTGTAAACATAACTGCTATCTTTTACCTTTCCGTGCCTAAGCCAAGCCTGAGTCCCTCCCCAGTAATCCCCACCCCCCCACTCCCCACCCACCCTCACCCCACCCCCCCCAGCATCCCATTTCCCCGCGACTACTAGAACCTGCCAGAGACGGGGTCCTATTTTTAGAATCACGTGCCCATGCCCGAATGTGTTCTTATTATTCTCTGGCAGCTCGTCTGATGTTCCCCATTGCAATTATGAAAAGTCCTAATGGCAGAGACTGTCTTTTCTTCTTATCTTGTAAACCCTCCCACTTAACACAGTCAGCTCCCAATAAAGATGACATGGCTTTTGCCTTTAAAAGGGAACTGGATCAAAGTCAATTCATTTAATTGGCTGTGAATTTCTGAAAATTAAAGATCCTTAGAACCAGACACACATTGCTTCCTGTGTCTACCGTGGAATTAGTATGGAACTTAGGAGAGCCAAGAAAACAAATACTGAAAGTTCCCTGCACCCCAGCACTGTTGTTAAGGGACATGATCAGTAGTGTCTGGCTCCAGCAAGCTGAAAGCCTGAGGTGTGTCCCGCGAGCATTCCAAGGGCAGAGCCTGGGAGACACCGGAAGCCCGCAGGAGTCTCCAGCAACCTCCCAACTGCTCATTAAAGCATGTTTTGCTCCCAACTGCCCTCTACCATTCCCTACCCAGAAAGGATGCTACAGAGTCATGGACGCAGAAGCACAGGAGCTTCTGTTTGGCCTCGTCCGACAATCCAGTAAACCACAATCTGCTCTGCTCACGACTGAGGCTGGTACGGTACTGGCTGGCTGGTACAGAGGGCGGCCACTGCACGAGCTGACCGGGAGTGGCATGCTTTCATCCACCCGACTTGCAATCGGGACCTCAGCACGTACCTTTATGGAAACCCAACGATTTGCCAATTAGACATCAGAGGGGAGACAAATTTCCTCCTCTTGAAGATTATGAGTCTGGATCTAAAAGTAATACGCCAGGGTTAACTACCTGGTTCAATGTAGCTCGTGACACCTTGTGAACATGACAGCTTATAAGACAAAACGTGCAACTGCTGAGTTTTTATAGGGATTGGACGTACAATTATACAGAGTCACATAATTTCATAGTTCCTGCCTATGCAGCCATATCATAAAAATCAGGAGGGAGGATGAGTTTTGTCATTCACAAGGGCCCACATATGGGGGTCACTGAGGAAAAGGGAGACAGACGTGATACTACCTGGAGCCAGGCTTAAGAATGCTTTACTCCACACACAGGGAATAAATAGTGAATGTAATCTGCCAAGGTTTTACCTGGGATAACTATGTTCAGTCCCATCTCCCAAGGACAAGGGCAGCCCTTGCTATTTACATGTCCTAAGGGCGTCACATACATTAATTCCCTTACTCAGCAGAACAACTCCATGAGGCAGGCACTGGTATGATCCTGAATTCACAGACAAGGAAACCGAGGCAACCAAGAAACTTCACTACAGTCACCCAGCTGGTAAGTGGGAAATCCAGGAATGCAAACCCAGGAAATATGGTACCAGAATCGGTGATCTTGACCGCCATGTTATCCTCCTTCTGAGGCCGTGACAATTACATCAGCTACCATTTCTTTTGAACGTCTAGCAAGTTATAGGTACTAGATCAATGCTTCACATCTATTATATCTAATCCTTAAATAACTCTTCAAGGTGACTATTACTCTCTACATTTCATAGATGAGTGAACTGAAGCTAAAAGGGATTACGTGACTTGCTCAAGGTCACAGGGCTATAAGTGGAAAAGACAGGATTCAGACCCAAATGTGTCTGGATTAAAGCTCTCAACTTAGGGGCGCCTGGGTGACTCAGTTGGTTAAGCGACTGCCTTCGGCTCAGGTCATGATCTCGGAGACCTGGGATCGAGCCCCATATCGGGCTCCCTGCTCGGCGGGAAGCCTGCTTCTCCCTCTCTCACTTCCCCTGCTTGTGTTCCCTCTCTCAGTGTGTTTCTCTCTGTCAAATAAATAAATAAAATCTTAAAAAAATAATAAATAAATAAATAAAGCTCTCAACTTAAAAAAAATAAATTTAAAAAAATAATAAAGCTCTTGGCTTTTACTACTAAGTCATAAAGCCTCCCAAAGAGCTTTCGAATGAATTCCTTCTGTACTCCAAAGACTGGCCAGCGCCCTGTCTTGCTGACCTCCACCCTTCCCCCCTCCCCCAAATTGACTTGTGTCTCCTCTATCCTTCCCAAGTCTTCCCAAAAGGACCCAACCACCACCTAAGTTCTGTATGGATTAGGACAGCAAGACACTCACCAGGGGACCTTTTGTTAGTTTCTAAATAAAGGCAGCCTGAGCCATGGCAAAGGGAAGCCAACCCTTGCTCAATATCAGATGCGACATCTGGGCAAAATCTTCCCCAAGGGAACAAACAGCTCCCAAATATGTCCAAAATGAAGGAGTGACACACTGGTCCCAGGAAGTGAGGGGTTCTCCCTTCTGGCAGCTTCATGCTTCCTCCTACCTCCCTCCTCAAAGTCATCCAGTACTTGAGAAGGAACTTTCTGGTCTGCCACCCTTTTCTAATTTGCAATCACAGCTATAACAACCTCCATGGCCAACTGACTCTGCTTTTCAACCCCATGCTATCCTGTGAGGCTGATGAACAAGTCTGAAGTTAACTCTAGAGGAAAAATACATCGACAGTAGGTGACGTAACTGCAGACACGGTGCACAGTCAAATACTGGGCCCAAGGCCAAGAACATGGACTCTACAAGAATTTCTCTCTAATTAATTGTGTACCTAACCTCCCACTGAAAGGCATATTGCAGGTTGAATGTCTATTAGATTCCTGAGATACCTGGGTTCTGCTCCCTCTCCTCCCTTCCCATAGTTGCACAACTCATAATCAGCTAAATAAGCGGGTTTACTTTCCAAGTGTATCTCTTTAATGTCCTGTTAATTTCATGTTAGTGAGAAGAGAATATTATCTTGCTCCTATCTCCAACCTAGTTCAATGCCTGGTCCTCAGAATGTGTACTGAATGAATGCACAAATAAATATATCTTTTAAATCACTTTTCATTCTCTGCGATCTGAGTACCACAGACAATACAAAAGATGTTTCCCTCTTTTTCCTCCTAAACTCTTGATGCTGGAAATCAGACACTGCCACAGCCTTGACCGTCACCTCTCTATGAACATGCCCAGATATCTTCCCACACTCCAGGCTTCAGCCCTAAACACAAGCTCAGATCTTTAGCCCTGAACACAGCCATTGATTTTCTGTCAATTACTGAAAATTTCAGTTTCAATATCCTTCCAGTATCTTAAACTTAACATCCGAAAACCAAATTTCTCATATTGTAACCTTTCAAAAACAACTCTTCCTAACTTTGGTATTTCTACTAAAGGCACCATTAATCTACCAGTTACCCAAGTCCAAAAGAAACATCACAGCCCTTCTTCTTTTGTGTTTCCAAGCTCACTTGAAACCTGAACCCCATCTGTCAGCAATTCCTACAGATTCTTCTTGCACCAGGTGTTTTCCATCTGTCTCTAGACTGTAAGCTCTAGGAGTGTAGGAGGACAGTATGTGGCTTGCCTGGCATGTATCCGTCAGGTGGGAAGAGCATGATACATATTTGCCAAGTAGTCCAAAGGATCAATTTCTGTCCTTTTCATTCTTACCATCCCACCCTAATTTAGATCCTTAATATCTACCGTGGCAACGGGTTTCACTGTCTCGTTTCCAGTCCTTTAGCAATTCATTATCGTTAAGGTTAAGCTTCTGTAAGCAGAGCTCATACCGCAGCTTGGATACTAGCTGTTCATACCTTCAGTGTCTATTGCATAGCACCAAATCTTCATCAAAAATCAAGGCCCTTCACAATATGGTCCTATCTACCTTTGTCCAATTCCTCCATATACAGCTGTTAACCACCCAAACCAGTCCACTTGCTGTGTCCTGGAAAGCACTTTGTACTTTCCTCCTGCTGTGCTCCTTCCTGCCTACAACATCCTCCCTCTCCATTGATCAAAATCCTGTCCATTGTGTCCAATGTCTGGTTCAAATTGCATTTCTTCCCTGGAAGGTTCCTGACCATACGAACTGTGCTGTACACACTTGGTCCTTACCACGTGTTGCCTGGTACACACTTGGTCCTTACCACGTGTTGCCTGATACTGAAGATGTGTGACAGTATTCGGGTAGAGTTTATCCCTGACCGGACCATAAATTCATTTGAGAAAGAACCATTATTTCTACTTCTTTGGATCTCCCTCCTCTAAGAGTCTAGAACAAACCTTAAAAGTATTCAACAAATATTTATTGTTGAGAAAAAGGAAAAGCTGGAAGAAAGAAAAGATGTTGGCAGTGAGTTTTCAAGTAGCATAAGGTCTCTGGAAAGAACACAGCAGGATAGCAATGTAGGAGTATTCCTCTAAAGATTCGACAGGGAGAAAAAAAAAGAAAGAACTGAGCTACTAAAAGTAGATCAAAACCAAGTGAGCTACGACTGAAAGGTAATTTACAGCAAGTCTATGAAAACACACAGACACACACACACAGCCAACACGTTATCAATTAGAGCCCTGCTGGGCAATATTAACACAGATGCCACTTAAACGAGACAATCAAAGGCTCAGCAACAAATAGGAATACATTTATACCCTTCAAGGAGCCAAAGAAAATGCAAGAACATCTTCCGTAGGAAGACTTCCTACCCTTACAAAGTATTTTATCTCTGCTCTTAATCAAACCCAGGCAAATAGAATTTCAGACATGGGCAGGGTTCAGCCACCATTCAAAGGGATGGCGGAAGCCATGTTCCCTATCTTAAAGTAGAATATGGTAGAATCAAATAAACGCTATGTAGTTCTATCTGCAGCATCTCTCACTCTTTCTGTGGGGGAAGGGGAAGAGAAGGAGTGTGGTGGGATGGCAGGGTCAGACTCTGCAAAGGAGTGAGAGCTGTGAGGGCTTTAATGAGGGTGTCTGCACGGAGCGCAGCGCGGGAGAGGGCAAAAGGTGAGCAGGGGCAAAGCAGAATAGGAGGCAAAGCCCAAGAGTGACAGGCTAATGGCTTCCCGGGTAAGAAGTTGTCCAAAAGAAGAAGAAAGCAACTCAGCAATGTTTGTCCCTAAATGCAGTTACTTAAAACTGTAACTGAATACCTAACAGAACCGAGTGTGAGGCTGAAATGGAGCCAGGCTGAGAACCCGGCCTGGAAAAGGGCAGGGCGGGTCCATGCAGATGGACTTCGGCCGCAGCCACCCTACCCCAGGCCGACCCGGAGAGTCTCCACGGCCCTGAGACGCGTCTATCCGGAGCTGCATTTGGCAGCTGCTCTCCGGGCGGCAGGGAGAGCCAAAGCCATGGCATCGCTGGGCCAACAGCTGCTCCAGCTCCGGGGGAGGTGACGAGTGCCCGCTGAGACGCTCTGGGCAGGGAATGAACTATTCTAAGGATCAGCCCGAGAGTCAGAAAAATTGAGGCTACCCTCCAATGGCTGAATGAAAATACGGTACAATTGCCACTCCTGAGACCCAGGAAACCCACAACCCTTCCCTTGTCCCAGCCTCTCCCACTCGGAATGCCTCTTGCGCTCACGTCTCTATGTCCCAGGGCACGACTTCAGGTCAGACCCAGGTTACCTCCGGCTCCCGGCCACATCTTCTTAACAGGCCTCTGGCTTCCTGGTCTCTCTCCTCTGACTGATCTTCTGTGGTGTTGCCATAGTTACCTTCCCAAAGCGCGGCCATAATTAGGTTCCTTGCTCAAAAACTATCAATGGCTCCCCACGATTACAGAATAAACCCTGTGGCCTGGCACTCGCAGACAACCAGGAGCAGGCCCCTACCAGCTTTTCTGACCTTATTTCACCATTGCATTTATTATTCTTGTTCTTCAGCAAAACAGACGAGTTACCCACAAGCTATCTTTTTTCAACTCTGTGCCTTTACCAACCCTCTTCTTTTCACCTAAAATGCTTCTTTCCATCTTTCTATCCTCCTTCTACAACTTCTGCCTTATCTCAGTTCAATTCAGTCCATAGGACCAGCACCCCGCACTTGCACTTGTATTTTCCCATCTCCCACCCACTGAACTTCTCCTTCATGAGGCCCTGCCCAGTCCACAACCTGAAGAGATGTCTATTCTCTATTCTCTTGTGGCACCTTGTATGGATGCGTGGACATGGTCTTTCATAGACAACATGGCAAGGCTGTGAACAGTCCCCCACTGTTTCCTCTTCTCCTACGTGAACAGAAACTCTACCTTCGGGTCTCCCCACGCAAGAACCCGGAGGGCTCACTATCATGCTATCGCATCAGACCCGAACTCCTCGGCCTACCTGCCAAAGGGCCATTATTTGGGGTCTGCTCCACTTATCTAACCTTATCTTCCACTGCTTTTGAAAATATCTATAATCTCATATTTTGCTCAGACCTTCACTGAAGCCCCTTTCATATTACATTGTTCCCATGTCTCTCTTCCCTGTTAGCAAGGATTCCAGAGCTTACCTCAGCCTCCAGAGGAGTCAGCATGGAGCGCAGCACCCAGTAGGTGCTTCAAAGGGGTTTGGTGGGTAAGGAGATTGTTACTCAGGATAAGATCAGACAGGAAACTATTAAGTAAGCTAGCTACCAAGTGACAGCAAAAGGAGTGGAGAAGTCCCCCTCTTAGCTCTTGGAGCACCTTGTACTTCATTCCACAACACTTACCTCAACTCATCTAACTGTGAGATTTGTTTAATGTCCATCTCCTCACCCTGTTGTAAGTGCCCTACGCTAGAGGCAGCGCTTGTTCACCGCTATATCCTGAGGCACAATGTCTGGCTGGAAGGAGTTCAAGGAATGTGCAATGGGCATTTGTTGAAGGAATGGAAAAGGAACTTCCTTTTAATGAAGGTGGATTCTTCCCTGTCCCTGTACCCCCTTGGCAACAAATGCTCCTGCTTCCTCTCATGGGCACACGCTATCTTCCACTCCCCAAATCTACCTTCAGAGCCTTGCCTAAGTCATGAAAACTCTCCTGACTATTCTAGATCCTTTACCTATCCCTGATGATTTATCTCTGACCTCTTATGACATCTATATTCTACACAAAACCAATGATTTCTTAATGAGATCAGTATTGCTTTGCTCTCTAGTTGCTTCTTGTATTAAAATATCTTTTCTCCCCAGCCAGATATGCCCCTTGTGGAGAATACACAAGAAACTTCTCTTGTATCTTCTAATGCCTGTACAATATAGAGTACACAGATGGCTCTTACTAAATACCAATTGTTTGAGGGGGGAGGAAGCCAAGTACCTGCTTTATCAGAAGGGAAATCAATTCTTTCAAAACGCCCTATTCCTTGTATGTGATCTTAACCAGAGCAATTCAGCTGACTTAGAGATTAGCACATCTGTACTTTAATTTATAGTAAATATGTCTTTAAGCTGAAAATATGATAGTACTAAAAATCAAATGTTATTTTAAACTCAGGAGTAGCTTACCAACAGAATAAATCCAACTTGGAGTCATTTTTCTAAAGCAAATGATTTCTCTCCCAAATCTTCATTTATCATATACTAAAATAACATTTTATTCTCTCTGGATTGCTTATTATAAAGAGAACAGGACTTGGGAAAGATAAGGAGCTCTGAGGACAAAACATCTGGAGGAAATTCTCATTCTGGCTTATATTGAGAATGTCATCTGTTCTCCTCAAACTTAGCCTCCATATTCATTGCTTAAAGCTGGTTTGTAAAGGATAATTTGTGTCCCAAACTATTAGAGTGATAAACAAAAATAGGAAATGGGGGAAAACAAGATATACTTGGCACTAGTTCCTACATTCATTCATTCATTCATTTACTCATCCAATAATGTTTAGTGAGCATGTATTATATACCACATATTACACCAGGAACTGGGAGGCTGAAAAATGAGTCAGAAAGGCTTATACTGTGCACAAAGGGAAGAAAATGAAAGGCAGATAGTACTGAAGGCCCTAATAAAAGAACAAATAAAATGCTGTAAGAATTCAGAAAAGGGAGACCATTCTTTCCTCTGGGAGAATCAAGAAAGTTTCTTGGAATGTGATACATCTGATATGGGTCTCAAAACATATGTATGTCTTTGACATGCAGAGATGTGAAGAATGGGTATCTACGTTCAAATAACAGGATGGGCAGAGGCCCGTTGGAGTTAACATTCTGTTTGGCTAAGGTAGGGTAGAGGAAAAATACCAAAACAAAACAGGAAGTAAGGTTGGAAAGCTAGTCAAGGCCAGATGTAGAGGGGCTTGAAGAATAAACCAAGGCGCATATACCTTTGTGAACAGAGCAGAACTTCTCAAACTTTAAAGTGCATACGAATCACCTGAGTCTCTTGTCAGGGCAGGTCTGGGGATGGGACCATCTCCATTTCCAACATCCTAGGTGGTGCCAATATTGGGAGACCACACCTTAAGCATCAAGAATACAGACAGTGGGAAACCACTGCATAGAGAACCTGCCCGATCTCCTGTGTGTTCCAGGAAGGCGAAATCTGCTAACAGTGGATCAGGCAGACTGGAATGGGGAAAAGCCATACACTGTGGACCCCAATGCTGGTTGTTAGAATCACGTGGGCTTTTATACCATACCAATCCCCAGGCCCCACTCCCAGAGATCCCGACACAATTGCTCTGGAATGGGGCCCAGATTTCAGCATTTTTAAAAATTTCTCCAGAGAATTCAAAAGTGAAGCCAGAGTTGAGAACCTCTGCTGTGGATGATACAATGAGTAATGCAATCATTCAGACAACAAGGAGGATGATCTAAACTAGGGCAATGGCAGTGAGGATGGAGTGAAAGGGTCACTTGCATAAAATGCCACCCAAGGAACAGACCGTGGGGACAGTGAGTCAGAAGTATGGTGACAGCATCATTCATTTCTTCCAGTTAAAGACAGTTTGGTCATTGATTAAGAACACTCTGAAGCCAGACTGCTTAGGTTTGAATCCCAGCTCTGCTATTGATTTACTAGAGGCGCGCACGCGCGCGCGTGTGTGTGTGTGTGTGTGAGAGAGAGAGAGAGAGAGAGAGAGAGAGAGAGAGATATTAAGCAAGTTCCTTAACTTCTTTATGACCTGGTTTCCTATCTGTAAATTGAGGATATAACAGGGACCAACACACAGACCTATAATGAGTACTATATGTAAAACCCTTAGAACCACGTTTAGCACACAGGAAGCACTCTGAAAGTGTTTACTGTTATTATTAGCACGGTTCCCCATCTCTTCTGACCCCTCCAGGATCCTGACCTGAATATATGACCCATCTGGAAAAGGAAAAGCCCTTGAGGGCTCTCAACCCTCAGCCGATTTGAAGTCCCTGGGGCACCTTTCATGATGAATGCATAAGGATCTAAGTGGCACACCCCGCCTCAGCCCCCTCGCGGACCCCATTCCCAAGAACCCTGCAAGAAACATCCACGGGGTCCCTACTTGAACTGCTGGTCCTTGGTGCTGCGTGTCTTGGCCAAGAAGCGCTCAGCCAGCTTCTCCAGGTTGCGGGAGTAGTCCATCTCGATCTCCGCCTTCTTCCGGAAGAAGTCCTGGAGGTCCTGCAGGAGCTGCACCCGAAGCTCACACTGCTGGTCCAGGCATTTCATCTGCTCTGTGAGCTGCACGCGGATCTCTGCAACACAAACAAGTCAGACTGTCAGATGGAGATCCCTAAAAACAAAATGGAACAAAACAAAAACATACATACCCACATTTACCCCTTTCATTTACTTAGGAACTTAAAGCCTTTAATTAAAAAAAAAAAAAAAAAAGGCTTAGGCTTAAAATGGCCATATGATATGAGACACTTCCAAAAATTCCAACTCTTTTGGGACCACTAAGAAACTGGAACCAGAATCTGCTGAATCATTTAAGAGAAACTGCTAATCAGGCATCCAATATTCGGTTACCATGTACCGAGCACGTTACTGTATTCCTGCCACAGTGTCAGAATTGAATTCTCTTTTGACTGAGAGCCTAATGATTTGCCTCTCAGCCATCCTGTTAGGTAGGGACTACTTCCATCCCCATGTTAAAGATGAGAAAACTGACTCTTAAGGAAGTCAAGCTGCTAATTTAACTGGGATTCAAACCCACAGAGACCTCTAGAGTCCAAGCGCCTACTTTTTATACTTTCTCCCATCGTTTCAAAATGTTTCTCCACATCTTCGTGAAGGAGGGTGACAGCCAGGATATTTTAATGGAGATACACAGGGTTCTGCCCCAGATCAAACAGTGGCAATCAAAAATGTAACAAGCGCCAGACTTCTAGGCAAGCAAACCTTTCATTGTCAATCGGATTTCGGAGTTTCTAATGTTACAGAATATAAACCAATCTTCAAGGAGTTGATTTTTTTTTCGCCACCATCAACTATCACTCATACCGCTATTACTTTATCCTCAGCGATGCTCAGAGCCTCTGCTGTGTCAAAACTAGAAATACTTCGGCTTCAGCTCTAGCATGCAGATTCCTGCCCAGCTGAGAGTCCTCATCCAGGGCTAGCAAACACCTTCTCTGGAACTTCAGCAATAGAGCTCCAGGTGTAACCAGAGCTGCCTCAAATGCAATACAACATTTGTTACTGACAAGAGCCCTGGCACCCATAGGGAGCAGCTTGTCAAGCCCAGACTGCTTTCAGCTCAGAGACGGCCTGTAGGACCTGTGCTGTTGAAGTTACGCTCCAATCCCCAGTCCAGTTGCAATGGAGCCATTTCTTTCATCCCTTTCCCCTGCAAGCCTGCCCAGCTCCAGTGCATTAGGCTGGTACCGTGACTCCAATCCCAGGGGAAAAGAGCACCTATATATTAAGCCTTTCCTTAGGCGTGCTCCAAATTCATTCCTAAATCACAGAATCATAACAAAGCTTTCTGTCTATGCTACGTAATGCATGGGGGCAGAGGTGGTAGGGTGATGGAGAGTTTTCATCTGAGCGGTGGCTCAATCGGGGTAAATCCAGGATCAGAGCTATGAGGCTCCAAGGTTTGCCAACCACTCTTATGAAGCAATGATGAGGGGCAAATGGTGCATTTAGCTTTGCCCTGAAGTAGCTGGATGCCCATAATCTAGCCTTATCTTCATTTTTGTCTCTGTTCTCACCCATATCAGAATGTAGCACAACTATCTGGTCCTTTATGGGTGATCTCAGGGGATCTGTAAGTGTGGTTCTCACCATCTTCGTCCCCATGCCTCCCCATTGCCAACCATCAATGCCAATCAGGCTTACGGTAACCTCACCTGAACTGAAACTGAGCCCTGGAGGATTGTTTCAAGCAGACAGAAGGCTGAGCTGAAAAGCCGCCTACCTCATCACGCATCAAAGCTCCCTTGTTCTGTGTTTTTTTGGGAGTCTGATTACAAGGGTGTTAGGGGAAGATGTGCAGAGGGCAATGCAGGCATCTAGCTCTTGCCAGAGATTTCTGGGCTTCTTAAAGGCAACAGCCCTTGTCAAGACTATTACTAGAGGCATCTGTCCCCCTTCTACCTACTGGTAGACAGAAGTAGAAGCTGGCACTAGTAGCCAGTGGGTGGGTGCACTGGAGGTGGAGGACACATTCACGACGCTCTTTGTATGACTTACAACTTGCCCATTGAAGAAGAATCAAGCCATCTTGGGGCCAAAAGGCTCTTTAGATACCCAGTCAGTTCCAGATTTGCAAGAGGATGTGGGTGAGTAACAGGGCTGTCCGCCCCTCAGAGTCACCTGTAATTCATATAAGACTTTGCCTCAATAATCTCACTAACCAGAGAGCAGAAGGGAACACGGTAGAATGCATTACGCCCCACCCTCCACCAAAAAAAGAGAGGTCTAGGCAAATTCCCACGATACCTGTGAAGTTCCAGAAGTAGGCCACTCCACGGTTGCCCTGGCCAAGGAATTAGCACTTCCTAGGTGGCCTCTGAAATATGTGAACTATTCTAAGAGGTCCCCAAGCATATCCAGCCACCCTGCCCTTCCTAGGTGCCTCAAGTAGGGAGCATCATACAAAGTGCACCCCACAATCTCAGCCATCCCCTCAGGGACCCTGAGGGAAAGGGCTACCGGACACCCTTTATGGGGCTTTCTATGCATCATCTCATCTCCACAACTAGTCCATGAGGTATCCCCAATTATCCTGATGACACAGGTAAGAAAAATGAATTAAGACCTGTTAAGTCATTTACCAAGGGGTCATATGACTAGATGCGAGTGAGGTTGAAGCTAAATGAAGGTCTGTGTAACCTGCCAAAGAGGCTGACTGTGGCCCAGAGAAACAACAGCAACAGAACACAAACCTGGAGTCTCTGGGAGTATTTCTGGGTAAATTACAGTTTCTATAGCTCCCCCCTATGGAACATCCCCTTCTTCACCTTCTAGCTGAAGCTCATTCAGAGTCAAGTTTGGACTAGCCCACTGACTCAATAACTAGCCCATGTTTCGAGTAGCTTGCCCCTAGGTTGGGTCCCTTCCCTGCTTCTCCAATCTACTCTATGGGGCTGTTTTGGAGGAAGTGTTTTTTCTTGTCCCAGGAGCACACCCTGCGGTCTGCCAGTGTGCCCAGAGGGCAGAGAAAGTGAGAAAGCAGTGGCATCCCCCATCTGAGCCAGGAAAAGAAGAGTCTCTGCTACTAGATCCCACCTACTACTGGGATTGATTTGTGATCCCCTCCACTGAGCATCTCCCCTTCCCTGCAACACACCAAGAAGGAGAAACCCCCCTGCTCCCACCCTCAGGGCATCCACACAGACATGTTAGGGAGCCTCTAAACACCCCCACCTCTAAGCTTCCAGTTCCAAGACAGAATGGTTGCTCTGTCTCACAAAATGTGCTGCTTCTGACTTCTGCTGCTGCTGCTGCTGCAAAGACAAACAATGGTCCCCAAGAAGGCATCTGTGCCAGCCCCAGTCCTCCGTCCATGCACACAAGGGGCAGAAAACAATAGGCCACTGAATGCCAGCTCGCCTGGGCCATGTGCCCAGGCTGCAGGCCCCTCAACACCCTGGCCTTCCAATAAACTACAGGGGCAGAAAGAAGAAAGGGGCAATTTATAAAAACACGGAGGAATTCCTCACAATTCCATCGTGTGCTTAGGCAAGTACGCACATGCACGGGGGTGTACAAAGCCACACACGCACACTACCCACACTGTACTTCCCCACATCAAGTCAGGAAGGCGTTAGGGATCCAGTTTGCAGCTGGAGGAGTAACGCTGGGAACTGGAGATGATGGGGTCCTTGTAGGTTCGGTCCCTAGAACTACATGGGAAGAAGTCAGGCTCTCATTTTCTAGAAGCAGCTGCACTTCAGGGGTACAAATGAATTCCATGGCCATCCACAAAACCAAAGTACAAAGGTCACTATGAGCCTTGAGTGATACATGCCAAAATGACCTCCCCTGGGCATCTAACACAGCCCATTTACTCACCAAATCTTTACTGAGCTCCTACTGTACAGCAAAGCCTGAGCTAGGTGATGGTGGGGATGAATAAAAAGCCCCGAGCCCTGCCCTAATGAAGCCTGGCTTGACAAAAAAAGAGAGGAAAAGAACTCAAAGACAGTCTTATTGCTTTTGCTTTGAATACTCCTTGTTATAACACAGTCACAGGAATAAGTCCCAACCCAAAGACCAGTGACTAAAAAAATCATCAGTAGCAGACAAAAGAAACCAAACAAACCTAAGAAAATTCAACATCCTCTGGCTCTTTTTTTCTATTACTTTTTTCTTTTTTAAAATGGCATTTCTGTAGCTTCCTTTGCAAAAAGAAGCGAAGTTTTAAAACTGGTTTCCTGAAAATCAGAGTTGACTTCTGGTTGATAGTTCATTCAAAGATTCAAGTCAAAATTTAATCCTGCGCACCTAGGTGGCTCAGAGGGTTAAGCCTCTGCCTTTGGCTCGGGTCATGATCTCAGGGTCTTGGGATCGAGTCCCACATCGGGCTCTCTGCTCAATGGGGAGCCTGCTTCTCCCACTCTTTCTCTGCCTGCCTCTCTGCCTATTTGTGATCTCTCTCTGTCAAATAAATAGATAAAATCTTTTAAAAAAAACTTAATGCCACTGTTGTAGAATTAGATAGTGGTGATCATTGCACAACCTTGTGTGTATACCAAAAAATAACCCCACCGAATTTGTGTACTTTTAAAAGGGTGAATTTTGTGATACGTGAATTACATCATTCACAATATCTAATGCCACCAAAAATCAAGTTCTTTTGAGCACCACCCTGCCAACTAAGGGGAAAATGGCTCAACAAAGTGGCACCAAAAAGAGGAAGGAATTCTGGGTTTCCACTTCTCCATTTGCATCGGCTGAATCTCAGTTCTGCACTGAATATTCTTAAAGCAAACACCGGATGCTGCCCCTCTGGCTGGCAGCTTGGTCATGGCATTGAACTCTACTGGCAGCCCATCGTTCCATCATTTCCGGAGGGTGTCAGATTAAAACCAGCAAGGAATGCTTTTTATGTATGAGTTCAAATAGAGGATTGGCAGACACATCCACCAAAGCTTCCCCTGGGAGGTGCTGACTCCTTGTCCACACTTGGCCACAGCTGAGATCCAAGCTCCACCTGTCCTGGGAGTTAGAAAGAGGCTCATTTCCATTTTGGAAAGATGGTGAAAGATCACAAGAAAGGATGAACTAGAAGAAAAACTAGCCCTAATAGGATACCGATCATTTAACAAAAACAGGGCCTTGCCACGCTTACAATCACGTAGACTCTAAACTACGTAACATCTGCCAACACAGGCGACATAGTCCTCTGAAAACTGCCCTCACTTCAGAGAACACCCAGGGAATTCACCAGTTGGCAGAGAATAGGAGCATTTAGTCTCTTTCTTGCCCTCTTTCAAAATTCCTTCTTCAGGAATTTTCTGACAAAATCACACAAAACCCTCTCCTACAAGCCCCACATTTCGGAGCAGAAAATGAGGGTGGGAGGGCAGGTCAGGAGAAAAACGTAATCTCACAGAAGAGTAACACAGGCATGCCCTTCCCTTCTCCTTGAGGATCAAGCACCTGACAGGAGCTACAACTCTCACAGGTTCTGTTCAGAACACAGGGCATGAGATCAGCCCATGTGCCCTACTGGAACTGGGACCGACTGCCAGTCTTTTTCCACAAAATCGGCCTCACCTGCTTTTAGCCCTTTCACAAACACATGATGTCACCTCAGCCACCTCAGGAATATTAATTCCTAGTACCTTTCCAGCAAGTGTTATATAAGAAGACAATTGAAGCTTTCATCAGGCTCTACCCTCCATATCTCTTACCAAGACCTCTTATCTCAAGGGTAATCAGCCCCTATCAAAACTGCTCCCCAGGAAACAAAATGCCGGCATGCCCTGCCAAGTCCTGTTCTTCACCCTACTGTTTTTTTTTTTTTTCTACAAACTCAGTAATGGGAGGGCCTTTAAAAAATCCTTGTTGGACAGATGACAGAACCAAAGCCCTGAGAAGGGAAAGGAATTGCCAGAGATCACATGGCTATTTAGATGCGATGTCAGACTGAAACCCAGGCTACTGGGTTCCCAAGCCAATGTCCTTTCTTACTTACTCTTATTATAAAAATTTATTTGTGCACCTCCTGGTTGCAACAACAATAGAGAGACAGAAGTCCTCGCTCCAAATTAGCATGGAAGTAGAGAAGAAATCAGTGAAAAAGTCTACAGCAGACAGGTAAAATAACAGTAGAAATAAACGAGGTATGCTCATAGCGACAGGAGAGCAAAGGACAAGGAGGCACATATCAGCTTCAATCCACCTGCTATAGCCCTTCTTTCAATGCCTGATACTATCACTTATGTCTGAGTAGTCACTGTTCCAAGAAAAGCCCATCATCAAGTTACTTTTGATAAAGCAGAAAACAGCAAATATTCTTCCTTGACGAGTAACCGATGGCCTTTTTTATCGTTACTTTACCGTATTAAACACAACACAGAACTAGACATGAATTAATCCAGACAACTAACCAACAATAGCTACTAAGCTTCCAGAATATGTATATGTGATACTCATCGTTTCTCCTCCGCACCTATATCCTCCCCAACTCTTAGTCCTTGTGTTTAAAGCTGATTCCATCTCTGCCCTCTCGAGAGACGGCGGACATTACCTGCCGGCCAAGACCTGAAGACAAGGAGAATCTGAGACTGCTGCTGCCATTTTGCCACCATGACCGAAAAGCCTGTTTGAGAATGGAGCTGATCCGGAGAGGGCAGAGCTGAGAGATGGGAAAAGGAAACTCAAGCCCTTGAGTCAAGTCATGGTCAGATACCAGCCCTATCCCTGGCCTTTTTAGCCTCATAAGATAACTCATTCACTTTCTTGCTTAAAATAGTTTGCATTGGATTTTTGGTTCCTTAGAAACAAAGGAGTCCTCATGAATAAAGTGAAGGATTCTGAAGTGCTCAGAAGCATGAAGTTCCCTACACTCAAGGAACTTACAATCTAATTGTGAATATAGGCTCAAAATATACATTTTTGAAATTTATATATTAATATACTACCTAAATTATGCTAGATATTATGTTACATAAATTATGTTAGATATTAGTTTAATAGATACTTGTGCTAAATATCTGTATTACATAAATTTCTGTTATTATACAGTATATGGTGCGTATTGCATGCTGTATACTTGAATATAAGAATAAACACTACTAGTAAAAGTTTTGAGGACTCAGAAAATGAAGCAGGGACTAACATGACCAAAGCAAGACTTCTTGATGAAAACTAAACTCCTTGAGAGGAAGAATTTGTCTCTTCAGTTCACTAACATACTTCTGGGATCCTGTACAGCACCTGGCGGGTTTTCAAATTTGTGGAGGGAAAAAAAGGAGAGGAGAAAAGAGGGAGAGAAGAAGAGAGGACAAAGAAGTCTGAACTAGTATTCCTAGGATGGGTAGAATTTCAGTAAATGGAAAGGTGAGAAGACCATATTCCAGAGGAAGATAAGATATAAGCCAAGAAATGGGAATGTTCGAACCTGGCCTTTCTGTGAGGTAGTAAGGAGGGTGGCTGAGCTAAAACAAAGGGTACCTTGAGGCCTGGTCAGAGATAAGGGTGCACAGGGGAGGAGGAGCTCCAAAAGCTAACAAACTAGTCTGGATTTCGTACAGCCAGAAATGGAGCTGGTGAAAGTGTGTGTCATGATGAAAACAGAGTAAAGAAGATCTGAGGAGGTCTGCTGGATGGATTCCTCGGCCTTCTAAATTAGGAGATGGAGTGCGCATTAATGAGCAATCCAGGCTGAATGGTACAAAGTCACCATGAACAGGAGAATTCCATGAGTGGAAAATCCTGCCCACACCAACTCTAACCATTAGTAGTAATACATGACTTAGAGCCAGTGGTCCTGAAACTAGTGATTCTAAACTATCCCTCCCTAGGCAGTGGTGAGCAAAGGGGACAGGTCAGAGAGACCTTTGGGTTTAAAGGTCAGTGATCTTGGCAGGAGGAAGGCAGGGGTGAAGTTCTGGTCTCCCTGGATTTCTTTTCACTATGGTTCTTTCTGTTACACTTTTACATTTGGCCATCTTCATAACTGTCTGCCTTGAGCAGTAGATTATCCCCAAGTTTTGAAAAAAGAACCTCCATTCCCCTTGTGTTAACTATAGGCTATCTAAAAACAACCAGCCCATGGGAAGGGAGAGGAGAAAATTGTCCTAGGAGTTTCCAAAGGACACTCAGTCATCCATTAACTTTCAAGCCCCCAAGTGAACATAGAAAGCAACCTTGTAAAGCCGAGGGGGAGGAGGGTGCAAAGAGGAATGTCTCAATGAACTTGGATCATCACAGTAGCTCTGGCAAGCTGCCTTGGGTCTTTCAAGTGATTCAACAGAAAGTCAAAGACAAAAGGTTCCCAAATGAACAAGCTGCCACATCAAATGCCAAAGTAGTAATTTTAGCTCCTAGGCCTTGCCTGAGATGTTGAAGAAACAAAATTCCTGAAGTCCAAAGTCTAGAATTAACTTGTATTACAAACTAAAGATTTGCAATGAGATGACCAACAGCTCCTCTGGGAAACGTCACCTGATGGCCTTGATTTTGTTGCTGGAGGCCAACTAGAAGTAGGTTCCCAAGGACCACAGTAATCAACCAACAAATCCGGCAAATATTTATCTGCACTGTCTCTGTGCAAAGGTCCGAGTAATGAATCACAGGACCACACAAGAAAATGTAATGCACTGTCTTACTCTCAAGGAGTTTACCATCCAATTGGGGCAAAAAAAGGGGGAGGGGGGACTAAATGCAAAAGTATTCAACAGTATAAGCCTGTGCATGCTAAGCTCCAAAACAATGTTTGAAATGCTCAGAGAGCAGGAGATCAGTATAAACCAGTGTGCACCTGAGTTAGGGCCTCGAGCTGGGGAGGATTTACAGAGATATAAAGGTGCCGGAGGAAGGAGAGTTGTGGCTACTAGAGCAAAGGTGAGGAGGCAGAACTGGGCAGATCTGGCTCAGGAGGCTCTGAGTAGCACTTCTGAGTCAGAAAGAAGGGTATGGGGTTAGGGGGGCAGGGGGGAGAGTAGAAAAGCAAGATGCATATCAGATACACAGTTCAAAAGGCTCCATAAACTATGAATAAAGCAAGGTAAGGGTCTTGAAAAGCAAAAGGAAGCACAAGCAGAGTCCGAATCCAAGCAATCTCCAACCAATCAATGCTTCAAAAGAACAAATGTCAATTTAAACATGTCCACTATAGTAATGGACAACGGTAAACTGTAGGCTGCTCGAGGCTCCAGCACAGTCGAACTGAAAGCAAACCAGATGAATATTAAAATCCAGACCCTAAATTCCTAGAGAGCTGGCTCTGGAAGGTTTATCTCATACTGTACAGGATCTACCGTGGCAAGAGGTGTGGGCACATTATTCCAGGTGTAGTTCAACAAGCATGGACTGAGCACCTACTCGTTGCTGGGGGTGGAGGCGGGAAGAGGAACAAAGATGATTTACAGTGGACCAAGACACTGACTTGGCCTTTGAAGTGCCTGCGGAACTTCCTGTTGGAAAAGGCAGCTTTATTTTCCAGTCTGGAGCTCCCAGGAGAAGGTCAAGTCTGGAAACAGACATTTGGGAGCCATAAGCAAGTAGACAGAAGTATGAAATTAACTATAAAAGTGAACACAATTGCCCATAGAAAGCATGCAGAATGAGCGAGAAGTAAGCCGGGGCCTTTGGACATCTCCCTTTAGGTGGAAAGCAAAGGCAGAGGAGATGGGAAAGTAGACTGAGGGTGAAAGAGAGATCCCCAAGTGCCAATGATTGCAAAGCACCAAGAGAGCTGGGCAGAGCTGGTTAACTTCGGCAGTCAGGAGTCAACCACTATCAAGAATCCACGATGCCAGACCCAGCTTATGCATCCCCCAGGATGAACATAACCGCCTGGATGGCCAGCTGGCACCGCTCGTGCTGTTCCAGCTACTGCGGCTGTGCCTTGGCCTTCAACCCTGTACCCACGCAGCAGGCCTCTCAAGTCCCACCCCAGGGTCTCCTCGCTGCCACGGAGGCCTGAGGTCTGGACGGACGTCCCCAGCCACCAGCCACGTGAACAAGAAGCACAGGAGAGGTGGAACCCCATGAAGTCAACCCTCAGCCAGGAGATGGAAGTGGGCATATGGAATCTTCTCTCTCCTTGCCCCAGGGAATTGCTTCGAGATGTAGTAGCTTCACTGAGTTTCTCTGAAGATGTCCCACAAGACAAGCCATCAGCCTCTCGTGAAGTGGTCACCACTTTACAAGCAGTCCCTTATATTTGCTCTTTCCCTGCCATTGCTCACTTCCCTTTTCTTCTCATTCCTGCTTCCCTGGGATGGCTCTCCCAAATAAAGTGTAAGCCTGTGCCTTTGGCTCTATTTTTAAAGAAACCGGGACTAAGACACTTACTACATACCAGGCGTGTTCTAGATCCTGCATAGACAGTCTCTTCCTTGATGAAACTTACTCCAGTGGAAGTATCTGCTTAGCAGATCCTTGAGAATAGCTAATCAATTATTTTTCAAGAAGTCAACATATACATCAAGTCATTGGTTGGTTATAAGAACTAATGCCATCGACTAATGTCAGCTTATTTTCTCTCGAAAGGTAAACTGCCTCCACTGAAGTTTCCATAGGGATCACAGAAGCCATTATTTAGTACTTACTATGAGCCAAACAAGCTCATAGAAAGTCAAGTCACCATCCAAGTGTAAAGGTATGTGATCTCATTTAACCCTTAAAACATCCCAATGGGGTAAGCTTACAGCAAAGCCTAGTGGTTAAGAGTACAAACTCTGGGGGCACCTGGGTGGCTCAGTCAGTTAAGCTCTGCCTTCAGCTCAGGTCATGATCTCAGGGTCCTCTCTCTCTCTCTCTCTCTCTCTCTCTCTCTCTCTCGATAAATGATAAGAATTCTTTAAAAAAATAAATAAATAAAATGATGGCTAAATAAATAAATAGAAATTCTTTAAAGAAATAAATAGAAATTCTTTAAAAATAAATAAAAGTCTTCATTCATATTATCTTATCTCTGAATGTTTAAGTATATGTGCCGGGGGTAGAGTAGGAAGACAACTTTTTTCATTTCTTCTTGAAGACAATAGGAGGAAAAAGTGCCCCCACCTAGAGATACTTTCAACTGGAGAGGCAGCAGAGCAAAACCCACTTGGAAACCAGTCTGGCTGGGTTCAAAACACCAGCTCTATGACTTACTAGTTCTGTGATCCTGGGCCAAGTTACCTAACTACTCTGTGCCCAAATGTCTCCAGGTGTGTAAGAGATTTAATGAGTTAACGATTTGTAAACTAATTAGAACAGTTCCAAGTACATTGTACTACATATATTTCTGTTAAACACAAAAATCAAATCTGTCTCGTGGGCTCTTCAATCCTATAACTGTCTGGACAAGAAAGTATAGAATGTCATAGGAATTGAATAGAATAAATTAGTGGTTTCCAAACTTTTCAGGCCCTTCCCATACACACACAAAGTTTCATGAACTAAATATCCTTAGTACAAGGAAGAAACTCATATTTTCCATGTCTTTTTATTTATTTTTTTAAAGATTTTATTTATTTACTTGACAGAGAGAGACAGCACAAGCAGGGCGAACAGCAGGCAGAGGGAAAGAGAGAAGCAGACTCCCTGCCGAGCAGGGAGCCGGATGCGGAGTTCATCCCAGGACCCCAGGACCACGAACAGAGCCAAAAGTGGACGCTTAACCAACTGAGCCACCCAGACGCTCTTCCCTGTGTTTTGAAATGCTAGTTATGGCCCACTAATTTCATCTCATGACCTACTGATGTCTCGACCTACAGATTAAAAAGCTCTAGAATAAACCACATGACCACCAAAAACAGAACTAGGACACAGTCTTCAAACCGCTCAGCTCCTTCTTCACAGTTTTTATTGAGTCAGAAAAGGCCTAAGTTTCACTTCCTGCTGGAAAAGAAACTGTACATTCTGGGTCCTCCTCCCATTCCCTTCACAGTTCACGTGAACACTAGAAATTCACAGATCAAGGAACCAGCGGGCATTTCCCGTCTATGCAACTTCTGTGACTGTCTAATCAAATGTGCCACCATCTGCACCAGAAAGAGTTCCCTGGCTTGTTCCCTTGGTTTTGCCTTCCTGATTTTGAGGCCCAGCAACTACAGTCACCCATCGTATCTTTGGAGCAAAAAACAACAACAACAACAACAACAATCCTGCTGCTCTAACACAACAAAGCAAAGTCATTATATATATAGTAAACAGATTATAAACAGAATATACGAACTTTGTTACTGGTTAAGTTAAAAGAAAAAAAGGTCTTTTCTCTTAGAGATAAGTACTGAAATAATCAAGGATGGATTATCCTTGGTATTTGCTTCAAAGTGATAGAGGGGAGTGGGCGGGATGAGGGGATATAGACAAACCAGCCCGGCCATGAGCTGAGCAGGGTGACGGGTACATAGGGGTCAATAACACTATTCTAGTTACTTTTTTTTATGTTTAGAATTTCTCATAATTAGTTTTTTAAATCTAATTAATGGCATTTTTTTTTTAAAAAAGGAAAGGCTTAAAATACAGTAAACACAAAAGAAGATAAATAGGACAGAAAAAATAACCAGATAGAGAATACGGATCTATTTCCTTAAAATGAAAGAACTAAATCTGCAAGTAGAAGAAGCATACTGTGTACCAGGAAATGTACATAAACAGTTGGTATCAAGACATATGATGTTTACATTTTTTAACTTCAAGGATAAAGAATCATTTAAGAATCAATGGAGGAAAAGCAACACTCCTAAGAAAACAGGAGTCAGATTTCTCCATAGCAACGACAGAGGCCTGAAGATGATGGAGACATGTTCTAAAAAAATTCTCAGGGAGAATAACTGTGATCCAAGAACAGTACAGTAAGCTGAGTCCAGTGTAAGACCCCAACATTTGCAGACTTGAATGATCTCAGCCTGTATAAACCCAGGAACTCTTCCTGAGAAACAGAAATCCTGCACCCAGTAGATGAATCAAAACAAAACCACAGGCAGAAAGACACTGTGGTAGAAGAACAGGCAGGAGATAGAGTGCCAAGAACAAACATAGGACAGCGTGCAGGGCGGAATGTAAATGTTAGCAAAGCTGTCAAGCAAGAAAAAAAAATCCAGATAAGCTATAAAATCCAGATAAGCTATAAAAATTAGGAGATGGGGAAGAGAGGTACAAGAAAGTGTAAGAATATGAATCACCTAATCCTACCAGGCAAGGAATCAGCCAATCTGTCTCAAAGTGAAGACTGAGCTAAAAATATAGTTTAAAATATTAACAATGACTTCAGTCTCCTCAAGATCTTCCTAATGGTTTTCTTAGCCATTGGGAGAGCTTGGAAGGGCTATGATCTTTTGTGGCAAAGAAACATTTATGAGGCATTCAGCAAGACCTTCACCTTCACTTTAATGTCTTTTTCTTCTGCTGAATTCAAGCATAATTAAATTCAATTGTTTTTATTTTTAAAGCATATATGGCCTAATGCCATTCTTATGAAATTAGTTCTTGCTCACTAAAATCAAATGCTTAAGTTTTGTATCATTTCCCCCTCTACTGGATCATTCCCATAAGCAAACAGGCAGGCTGTATTTCCCACATCTTATTAAACACACACACACACACACACACACACACACACACACACACACACACACACATTTCCCTTGATCCCCTCTCCTTCTGAGCTTCTTCCATCTTGCCCTCTCCTTACAGGAAAACTCAGAATGGTTGTCCATACTCCCTGCTTCCACTTTCTCTCTTCCTTTTTTCACTTTAGCTCGCTGGAGCCAGTGTCTGTCCACTCTTGTGGCGGCAGGAATGACCTCCATGATGCCAAAAACATCCAATTCTCAGGACATGGCTTATACCATACCACTGGCTGGAGAGAGGGACTCACTCCCTGGCCCTGGGACCCATCCTCTCCTAATATGCCCCTGACGACACATTCTTGGTCTCCTTCATTGGACCTTCCCCCTTCCTTCCAACCTCTAATTGCTCCCTGAGCCCAGTTCTAGGACCTCTTTTCCATCTCTAGTTGTCCTCAGTAGATCTCTTCCAGTTCTGTGTCTTGGTGATTCCCAAATTTGAATCTCCAGCCTAGACCACTTCCTGAACTCCTGCCTCCTATAAATGACTTAGTATTTCCTCTCTGATGGCTAACAGGTACTTGGAACTAAACATGTCCAAACTCAGCTCTTGATACCCATACTGATCCTCACATTCTCTCTCTCACTAACAGCACCCTCATTCACCTGCCAGACCAAAAATCTTAAGAGTTAGTACTCTTTTCTCTCAAACTCCCAATTCAATTCTTGAACAAAT
The DNA here is from genome assembly GCA_004023965.1 of Spilogale gracilis. NCBI lineage: Eukaryota > Metazoa > Chordata > Mammalia > Carnivora > Mephitidae > Spilogale > Spilogale gracilis. Next base: position 202,996 of record PITA01000439.1, on the reverse strand, counting down.
CCTTAATTAGCTCTACCTTCAACATGTATCCAGCATCCAATCGTTTCTTGTCCCCTCCACCATTCCCACCATTCCCAACTAAATCTAAATCAGCATCATTTTGCTCTGAATTACTGTAGGAGCTATCTATGGGTCCTGCTGCAGCCACTTTCACTTCCCTATAGTCTATTCCCTGCTCATCACCCTTCAATAGCTTCTCATTGGAGAAAAAAGCTGAAGGATTTCTAAAGTCTGGCATGGTCTAGTCCCTGACTGTCTCACCAGTTTCTCAATTATGTTCACTCTTACTCACTGCTCTCCAGTCACACTGGTCTCTCCATTCATAGAACACGCCAAGTAGAATCCCACCTCAAGGCCTTTGCATAGTAGTGGTTTGAAGCATGCTTCCCCAACACTCAATGGTTAGCTCCCTTACTTCACTCAGTTCTCTGCCCAGATATTGTGTTCTAAGAGTAGCTTTTGCAGCCGTTCCACCTGAAAGAGCTCCTCTATGTCCTTACCCCATTTTACTTTTCTTCATGACATTTATAAATTTACTTAGATATTTATTTATCATCTCATCCTTCCCCTGGAACATAAGCCCCATGATAGCAAGGACTTAGATTTATTCTTTGCTGATCCCTGGTGCCTAACACATAGTAAGTACTCACTCAAGGAATACTCATTAAATGAATGAATGAAGAACTCTTTTGGAGTAAAGGGAATTGGAACGGTTTATTGCTCGCTTCTTTGTACTTCTCAGTTTCACCTGAATTTTTTATGATGAGCATTTCTCATTTTGTAAGAAAGCAATAGCTATTCCTTTAAAAACTGAAACAGAAAGCCAACCCAATCGAAGGAGAGATGTATTATCTAATCAGCTCTACCATATTTTGACAAGTGTTTTTGCCCCATTATTTATGATAGCCACAAAAGAGTTCACTATGTAATGTCCACAGGGCATTTTTCACAATGAAACCTTTTTAGGAGGAAACTTTCCGGGAACAAAATTTTATTTGCCCAGGGCTGACCAAGGAGTGTGAAGACAAGGCTCCCCTGTGAGAATGTAACTTGGCAAGCCTTTCCTAAACCGCACTTCCCATTGCAATATTTTTTTCAATATTGCTTCCATAATCCAGGTGCCAGAATCTGTTAACATACTACAAATGAAAAGGTGTGATGGTCTTTGGAAATACTTATACAGAAAATAAGATGATCACTTTCCAAAAAGCTCATGCTTTCTGAACATGGGATACCCAGGGTTGCAGAATTACAGAGATCACATGGCCCATGAGAAGATTATGGAGAGTGTCCTGTGAGCTCTAGGGACACACATAATCACCCGGAAACATTCAAGTCCCTGTCCCTTCAACCAACCCACAGCAACATCCACCAGTGTCTGTCAGCATGTGGCAGGATCTGCTTCCTCCCTCCTCCAAGAGGCCCAGGGAAAGGTGGAGAGAACAGGGCCATCCCCAGTTGCTGATGAGGAAAGTCCTCAAATATGAGATATGAGTGGCACACACAGCTAGGCCATGGTTTCAGGGACTCTTTATATGCCATCACCTGTTACTTGTATCTTCTGTTCTTTTCATGATGAGGAAGGAAGCAGCAAGAGCCTGTCCTCTCTGGAAATGTGGTCTAGTAACCTGGCTCATGGGGCTTACCCCAGAAGTCATCCATCCTGGGGGGAACGCAAAACCTGGTCTCCTGATACCTCTATCGACATTTGCTAAGGCTGTTGACCAGGCAGTAGACTGTGAATTCCCAGCAATTGACACATGTCTTCTAAAGCCTTCATGCAGCCAATGGCCACTGTTTCATTGTCTTTTTAAAAAATCAACAATAGAAATCTTTTCCCAATCTTCCTTTCAAAATTGGACTGTTCAGAGCTTCCGTATATCACGTGAGTGCACACAACTGTTAGCAGTGATGAGTCAAACATCACTAACAAGGCCAAGGTGTTTTTTTATTGTGGTAAAATATACACAATATAAATTTTACCATTTTCGCCATTTTTTTTTTCAGGGCTACACAGCCTTTATTTGATCTGCACGGTGAGTGACCAAGTCTTGATAACCCTGGAGTCTCACTGGGGACGCAGGCCAGGAGCCACACAACTGAAGAACCACGAGATGCCAAAGATGACACCGAGGGTCTTGGGGACATCCGGGTCATCCGCGAAGGACCGGGCACCATCCAGGGGCAAGTGCACGACCTCAATGAGCTCGCCTTCCTCTGCCAGGCCTCCGCCCGGGCCGTCCCGCTGGGTGTCTGTCACCTCTGCGTAGAACATGGTCTGGGCCGAGCCAGTGAGTCCCACGCCAGACCTGGCGGTAGTGCAGCGTGAACAGCCGCAGGTAGGGCGAGGCTGCGCAGCGGCCCACGGCCGCCCCCTCGATGCGCTCCATGGCAGCGCGCAGGGCAGCCCCGCCGGGAGCGGACGCGGGCAGAGTCCGCCCGTTTTCGCCATTTTTTAAGTGTGCAGTTCTGTGGCATTAAGTATATTCACATTTGCTGTGCAACCATCACCACTATCCATCCCCAGAATGTGTTCCTCTTCCTCAGATGAAACTCCATCCCCATCAAACACCAGCTCTCCATTCTATCCTCTCCCCAACCCCTAGCAATCTCCATTCAGGCCAAGGGAGTTTTGAGCATGCTACAGTTTTTCATTGTTTTAATTGTTTGCCACATATAAAATTTATAATCACAGTGGACCATGGGTTACAAACAAGAAGCCTAAGAACACCAATGGTAAAATGTAATTGTCAGTTAGAAGCATAAATACAGCATCAAGCCATCCAGTTCCCACCAAGACGTCCTTTATCAGACCACTCATTATGTTAGCATTCATCTGATTCAATCTTATAGATCCAATGTGAAAAATGTAAGGCACAGGGATGGCCATATTCAAACTGGCTTTTCAACTGCTGGAAGAAAGGCACTCCATACCTATAATCTCTTTCTGCCTTGCAGATATGCAGTTGGAACCATCTGTGGAAACTTACCATTTAGAAACAAAACTTAAAAATTATATTTAAAAAGTCATTTTTAATATTGTGCAAAATATAAAAAATTCTAAACATTAGGTTAAAAAAAGGTTTCTCTTATTTTTTTAAAAAATGTATTCACAGGTTATTAAATTTCCAACTATGTGGGGCACCTGGGTGGCTCAGTTCGTTGAGCGACTGCCTTCGGCTGAGGTCATGATCCCAGAGACCCGGCTTCAAGTCCCACATCCCCACATCGGGCTCCCTGCTCAGCGGGAAGCCTGCTTCTCCCTCTCTCACTCCCCCTGCTTGTGTTCCTTCTCTGGCTATGTTTCTCTCTGTCAAATGAATAAAATCTTTAGGAAAAGAAAAATTTCCAACTATGCTTTCGTGTATATTTGGTCCCAAACTAAGCACAGTATTTTACTTTTAAATTTACTTTTGACAAATCACAGTTTGTTACATCATTTATTCTAAAAAATTAAATAGTGTATATCACTTGTTCATTGAGGAAAGAAAAAAATGACCTCCTATACAATGGAAGCTATTAAAAATTTAAGTCTCTGTTAAAATAAACTGTATAATATAATTTTAATAATGTGATATAAAAGAAAATGTTTTACCTAAATTCACTTCTTTATCATAGTTTGTAAAAATGATACCATTATTTTTTAAACTCGTGACGGGGTTCACAAAATTATATTACTCTGAAAGGACTTCATAAATTTTAAAATGTTGTGAAATGCCAGTCTAATATAAAAGTCTTTTTAATCAATAATTTTAACTAGTTTCCTTTCTCTTGACTCTAAGCCTGCCTTCCCAAGGAAACTAGTCTATCAGAAAGACTATAAAAAGTAACTGCAGTGTGATGAGCCCATTAACATAGGAAAAGCAGATGCTGTGGGAATGGGCAGTCTAGGGCTCAGTGGGCTCCCAGAAGACCTGGAGAATTGGAGAGAGCCAGAGGAAGGGGACAGGAAAAGTATTCCAGCCCAAAGGGAACAGCATGTTCAAAGGCCCTGAGGCAAGAGAAAAGAAGCCACATACGTGCAAGGAATTGAAATAATCTAAGAAATTCAAAGTAGCTGGAACATAGAGTTTAAGTGGGAGAATGAAAAAAGACAAGATTGATTCTGAGAGAGGCAGGGGTGAAGCCTGGAGAGTACCACAAATAGTCTGAAGAAGAATGGCATTTTTTGCTAAGAGTAATGGGAATCCATTAATACGAACACAGAGTAGAAATTAGATAAGCAAACAACAGTGTATTTAATGACGTAAGTGCTCTCCTCCAACAGAGAGCCAAAGCAGAGAAGAAATGGGAGACTTTTTATTTTCAGAGAGTTCAAGGTTTCCAAAACTCTTCTTACAATGATTCCCTCAAACTGAATTTTCCAAATAAAGTAAAATGCAAAGACCTCCTGAGACACAAAAAGTCCAGTGCTTCCAAACATTAACACAAAACAAAACCGAACAATAACAACAAACACAAGTTTGGCTCTTGCGGGTGCGTCAGTGCCATCGCTTAGACACTTAGAGGCAGTGGCAGGGTATCTGCATGAGTCAGAAGATCTGGGTCTCTGGGTTTCACTTTTCTCATCCAAAAACTGTGGTTAAATCTAAATCTTCTGTCCACCCACCTCACACCATTTGAAGGGCATGTCTCAAACGATGTAAGTGGAAAGGATTTCACCAGCTGCTTTTACTCGGTCCCAGAAAGAGACAAGAAGAAAATGCTTCAAAATATACAGTACCTCTACAGTTAAGTGGCTGCCTGATCATTTCACACCTCTGAAAAAAACACTCTACTGTTCAGATCGATAGATGGGTGTATTCAGAATTTGTCAGCAGGAACAAAATTCATAGGGAAGTCAGCTGACAATTAAGAAATAAAAACAAAAACAAAAACAAAAACAGGTGCCTGGGTGGCCCAGTTGGTTAGTCACACAATGCTTGGTTTCAGCTCAGATTTGTGATCTCAGGTGGTGAGATCAAGGCCCACATCAGGCTCAGAGCTGGGCACAGAGTCTGCTTGGGATTCTCTCGCTCTCCTTCTGCACCCTCCTCCCTAAAATAAATAAGTCTTTTAAAAAAATACATAAAAACAAACACCACTGAACTTCATAAAATAAAAACTAAATAAAAGACCTCAAAACTCAGTTCTTGACTCAATCTGGTTCCACAGTCATGGGCCCATATGCAGCAGACAGAAGTAAATTAGCCTGGATTTGGGAGACCTGAGTTGTAGACCTTGAACACACTCCGTGACTTCCTATTTCTCATATTGAATTAGTCTATGTAACATGATGTTACATGTACCGAAAAGTTACTACTGATTTTAAAGAGCAATGAGAAAGTAAAAGCAAAGCACTGCGGGTTCCATCAGAGGAAGCATTCAATTCCTATTTGCTGTTTGTCAGTGTTTTTCAAGGACATCACAGAAAATTGTTTTAATTATTTTATGTGTCTCCAGACATTCTAGGCAGGGATTATGTTTAAATGTATTAAAAAATATTTTTTAAAACACCAAAATATATTCAGAGTAAAAACCACAAAATAACACAGCAGCCTGACTCGATGAACGTGATTCTCTCAGAAATTTCATTTTCCTTTCCAGTAGAGTGTCTTCTCCAACTTTCTGATAAGAAACCCCTATTCTAGTTCTTTATTATTAAATGGCACATTTCTTAGAATGAAAGCCTGAAAGCATAGTTCGTCGAATTTATAAACCCTATCCCAGAGCATTTTGTACACATTCTCTATTATGACATTCAGCACAATGTACGGTAATTAGCAATTTACATCTGTCTTCCCTGCCAGGCTAGGAGCGCCACAAGTCCAAGACCATGTCTTATTCATTGTTACATCCCAGCACCTAGCACGGAGCTGGCATACACGCTGAATTGAAATAAATGGAAATGAGTTGTGCTTTCCCTGTCTTCAACAATGAGTCTCTGGCAGATTCCAACAAAGCCTTCAAGTTAACAATGTGCAGATCCTGGGTCCACTCAACTCACAATGAAGCTTTCTGCCTAACTGCCTCCTTTCTGCACTCTTCCTTCCCCTTCCCTCTCCACCTCCAGAGGGGAGTTCCCCCTGGAAATTGCACAATTCTTTGTGCAGAGAGAAACAACAAGCTTAGTTCCTGTTGACCTGAACAGTGTAATATTCTGGCACATTCCACCTTCATAGAGGAGCAGCGGATCTAACCTGGGTTTTCTAACTAAAAACTGTCCTTTGAACTTCTGCTTTTATCTCATGGAGACAGAACCTTTTGAAGAACTCACAGCTCATCTATCCTCATCAGTCACATACGAAGCAAACACAACTTCTGGATAGCCTAAGATGGTGTTTAACTTTTGCTGACTATGGCCCACAATGAGCAACATGCATGTTATATTGCGATTATGTATGTGGACTCACACACACACACACACACACACACACACCCCGCAAGAAAAGTCTGATACAACAATATTTATCTTTTCTATATCCAATTCACTTTGATATTTTTCCCCTTTTTTTAACCCTTTTCTATTTACATTTTCAAAAAAGCTGGTGAGCAGTGGATTAAATTGGTTTCACAACCTACTCAGCAAAGGGGTCATGATCTGCAGTAGGAAAAACACTCTACAGACAGGGCTCTGGTCAGTGATTTCAAGATCAATTTGGAGACTTCAGGCAGTCACACAACAGCTCTTTAAAAGAAAACAAACAGAAAATCAGGGGCACAAGATGAAATTCTCTTCTAGAATAAACGATTCCACATCCTCCGGTGAAAAACCACACCACCCCTGGCCTTCTTGGCACAGAAAAATAGAAGGAACTTGGTCAAAAGCCTGGCACTGAAGTGAACACAGATATGTCCACCAGCCACTCGGTGAGGCCAAGAGAGAACTCATTCCCCTAATGAGACGCCTCATGAGTAAGCCTCTGACTATGCTTTTGCGGTGCAGAGCGCTTAAGGAGGAGTGACGCAGCCAGCCCCTCAATTCCAGGGGTGCTTTCGCTTCCACTTCTTCACTTAATCGCTGTCAGAAAACAGAATGAGAAAGTATTGTATAGCAGGCATAGAAAGGAAAGTGTTTCAGGATGCTCTCTGGGGTAAAAGGCCTAATAGTAGGGAAACACCTTGAGAAAGCGATTAAAATTATGCCAAATATGCCAGAAGTCGTGGTTGAAATTCTTGAAACAGAAGTAGGGGAGAGGCTGGGTTAAGAGAAAGCCATGCAGTCCTCCTGCTCCATGAGCCAGGGAAGGGGAGGGGAGGGATCTTATCAGGTTGCCAAGTCTCAGAAAAGCATAGATTCCAGGTCTCCAGTAAGTCTGACTGCCAAGTCTTCCTATACCCTCCCTCATAATCAACCTCCTTTCTACCCCCAATTCCAAAAGACAGACCTTATGGTATGGAGTTAAAAACATGGAAGAGATGGAAAGCTATAAGATCCAATGATGCCATGAATGATATGGATACTGATATAAATGTTGATAGTAAAACCCAATGGCCTAACATGATCAAACATGTCCTTCCCCTATATACCCCATCCATTCCTGTATGCCCTCATCTCCTGCTACCCCTCCACTCCCCCACCAGACCACTCTTGCTTCAGCCACAGTGGCTTCCTTGCTACTTCTCAAATATAGCAAGCACATCTGAGCCTTAGGACTCTACCCCAGGTCCTTTCACTGGCTGTTGCCCTTACCTGGAATGCTCTTAGCACAAATGTGACTTATAAGGCCTCCCCTAAAAGCTCCCCACTCCCTATTTAAAAAATGCAACCTGGGGTGCCTGAGTGGCTCAGTTGTTAAATGTCTGCCTTTGGCTGAATTCATCATCCCGGAGTCCTGGGATGGAGCCCTGCTTCGCGGGAAGCCTGTTTCTCCCTCTCTCACTCCCCCTGCTTGTGTTCCCTCTCTAGCTGTGTTTCTCTGTGTCAAATAAATAAAATCTTTAAGAAATAAAATAAAACAAAAGTGCAACCTGACCCCACTACCCAGCAATCCTGATCCTCCTTATGGTACTTACTACCTTCTAAATACTACGTAATTTACAAATTCATCATGTGTATTGTTTATCTCCCACTTCCTCTGCAGGAATGTTAACTCTCAGAGATCTTGGTTTTATAAAACAATGCATCTAAGTAGTGTCTGGTATGAGACATGATCAATAAATATCTGCTGAATGGACAGAGAAGTGAGTGAATAAAGAAATGAATAAAACCTCTAGCGCAGATTACAACTCTCTCATCACCTACTTAATGATGCCTAAAAGGAGAACAGGGCCTCCTAGTCCCAGATGGAGATCAGTGACTGAAGTACCAATGTTCAGTTACCCTCAGCCATACTGGTTAAGCCAAAAGTAGAAATTAATACTAACAGATCCTCCTCTGTTCACACATAGTTTCCTGCAGGTGGGAATGGCAGCCACAACAAATGAAGAGAAAAGAGCAAAGAAAGAAGAAAGGAAAGATGTTTCAAAAAACCAGGAACTTCTTTTTTTTTTTTAAGATTTTATTTATTTATTTGAGAGAGAGAGAGAAATCAGAAGGGGAAGATCAGGGGGAGAAGTAGACCCCCTGCTGAGCAGGGGACCCAACCTGGGACTCCAGGATCATGACCTGAGCCCGAAGGCAGTCGCTTAACCAATTGAGCCACCCAGGCAACCAAACCAGGGAACTCTTAACAGCTCACAACTTAGCCAGGAGCTGTTTACCTTCATCTACGGAGAAACAGAAGTTTTAGGAAGATATTTTTGTTCAAGTCTCTGAATGCATACAGGTACATCCAGAATGATTTATGAAGAAATAAGTTTGTACCTATCCGACACAGACTTCTTCATAAAGCAGCATGGCTCTAAAACATGAAGAGAAACACCTTCTCACTTGGGCAAGATACAAAATCAAATTTATCCAATGGCCAGACCGTGAAAACCGCCAAGATCTTGCATGTGTTTATTAGCCCCAAGGGTGAAATACAGACACATTTTGGGGTCTGGCCTAAAAGCCAACAGCTTGGGACTTCCACTCCTGAGACCTTAAGAGGACTGGGCAGTAAATAACCACTGCTTGCAGTACCAGGTCAGGAACCTGAACCTGCTTCTCTCCAGAACGACATCACCTTAAAAATAAAATTCAAGAGTTAAAAGAACATTCCCCATTGGTCCTCTCCTCAATGTCAGTGAGGACCTAGTGTCCGGGAAGGAGGAGATATATTTCTCAATAGCAAGCACCATCCCCAGACTAAGGAAAACCCCAGGAAGGATTTCAGGCCACGAGGGGGCAATTTTAGAACGATGAGGCTATAAAACAATTAAAGGGGAAAAGGGTTAATCTGTGGCTGGTCATAATCCGTATGTCCAAAGCAGCGTTGCTACAAATGGCAATCCCACATCAGTCACCGGCTTTTCAACCAGGGCAATTTTCTCTCCTCCTCCTCCCCTCTCCCCCAAACATATTTTATAATGGAGGGGAGGTGAAAAGAAGTCAGAGGTTTAGATTCTTCACAGCCAAGCCCCTCAGGCAACCTGAATTTACTGGAGCTACTCTCCTGGGAGGGGGCATATTGTGACCAAGCTTTCTGCAATACCTTCTGCCATCTGCAAAATTAAATTAAATGGTCCTTCGTTTTTGAAATCCTGCCATCAGTGTACCAAAGGGAACGTCTCAGTATACCAGGCAGGGATGATGGCTTTTCCTCTTTACCAACGTACACAAATCATTAGGAGATTAAGTCTCTGAATAGCTAATGTGCATTTTCATGCAGAAGGAGAAGTTAAACGCTCAGTCTAACAACCCACACGGAAGGGGCTGAAAGGGGCTGGGATTGTACTTCCTGCTGCCTTGGGAAGAGGACTGAAAGCAGGGCACACAGAAAGCTAAGGGCTTTTTTATCTCACTTTCACATGTGTGGGGAATGGACGTGGGAAGCCAAAGGCCAAGAGCTGAAAGGGAGGAAAAGGGGGCTAGGGTAGGTCTAGACGGCTCTAGAAGGCCCCATGGAATGGAAGAGTACTCCCCACCAATCCCACAGGAGCTGCGGCGGCCTACAGTCACCGTAGGGCGGATGGATGCTCTAAGGCAAACTGGGATTTAAAACAAAGCAAGGTATTCCCATCACTTCTGCTCCGCCACGGTTCCTACTTTCTGATCCTAAAACCCAGACAAAAGATTCTGAAGGTTTGAGCCATTTCCGCTATTTTCCCCTGACTGAACGTTTTAATTTGACAAAGTTATTTCCACATCCACCTAATCTCACTTTGAATATGCCTCAATTTGGAACGGTGGCAGCAAACGGGTGAAAAAGAACCAAAAAGGATAATTTGGGAAATGACAATCTTCAGAGCAGCAATATATAAAACTAACTTAGACTGGGAACAGATTTACTTGAATATAAAATTACATACAAATCAGATTGAATTCTAACCCCTCAGTCCCATAAATCTTTATTGAGCACCTACTGCTCTGCGCTGTGGGGAAAGACAACTGATTGGTCAGAGCCCTGATCAATCAAAACCACAGTGGGCTCCTAGCCATGAACCAAGAGGGGGCTTTGGGAAAAAGTAGTAAAGGCTCTTGATTAGAGACATAATAAAGAAGCTATGCCCAACTAAACGTCACTCTCTTAACAGCTTCTTTTGAATCATCTGCCAACCCTATCCCAGAACAAAAAAGAAAGTTAAAGAACCCAAGACAGAAGTGGGAGAGAGAAATCAGATGGCTGCCAGGGACGCTCAGGAATGTATGCTTCTGATAAGCCGTCTGGCAGGAAAGGTGGCAGAAAGATCCTTGACATCATATTCTTCTCTGAAAAATTATAATCTGCAACATTTTTTAAGACCACCATAGTTATTAATAAGCCTCCTTGCTTCCCTTTCCTCCTGTTCTGAAAGGTACAAAACTTTTAGAGGGAGAATAAGGAGTAAAAATCCTCCTGATTCGGTATAGGAAAGAATGCTAAGGCATCAGAATCGACTGCGAGAAAGAGTGGGAAAAAATAAAGTATTTGGGAGCAAAGGAACTCAGCAAGGCTGCCTGCCCCACGATGACCTACACTCCTAAGGGTTAGTTGTGGATATGAGTTACTGATATCACAACAATGGCGTCGGCTGGAAAAGCTTGTAAACTGTCACCTCTGACCATAAAGACAACACACAGAAGGGATTTTATGAGAATGAAAAGTTCTCCCAGAAGCCTTAACTCTATCTGAGGGGCAATCTCTTTTGACTGCTCACACCACTGCCTTAAGAGGGGCTCCGGGACCTGGGGCAGTCTGAAACTGAAGGGATGTGAGACCTCTCTGCCACTTAGTCCTACAGCCAGTATCTGCCGGGAATGAGCCGAGCGCAACAGTCCAGAGCCTTCTAGCAGAAAGGTTCTCACTCTGGATCCCAATTCTTCTCTGAAAAATTCAACAGCATGAATAATCAGTATTTCACAACAAAGACGTTCTGCCCTAAAAATGCAAGGACACAGAGGAAGAGCCAGGGTGACACAGTTTTGAATTCTAGTAGAAAACACAAAGCCCCAGACATCCTCTTCCCCTGCCCAAGAGCAAAAGCTGACCAGGTATTAGGAGGGAGCACTGCAGCAAGGTCTAGTAGACCCACTACTTCTGCTCGTTCCTCCCTCCCAGAAGCCACTCTCCTTGGAAGGTGACCTGAGCCGAATGTCCTCCGGAGATGCAATGCCCTCTCCCTTTCCCCAAGGCTTCAGACACAGCCAGGGGCCGCCTGCAATACCTCAATACAATCATAACCCAGAGTTCCAGCGACCTCCAACTACCTGTGCCAATTCCCAGATTCTCAAAGATGTAAAATGAGAAGTGAAGGAGTTTGGGCTGCAAAGAGTGAGAGAAAATGATACTTTAAAAGAAAAAGGTATTGACTTCCTTGATAATTATTTTCTTCATTTTGTTTTCCTGCATTTTCCAAATTGCCTAGGGTAAACATGCTGTTTTTCCAATTAGGGGAAAAAAAGCAATATATGTGATTTAAATGTTTTTATTTTTGTTTATTAACATATAATGTATTATTGCTTCAGGGGTACAGGTTTATGAATCATCAGTCTTACACAATTCACAGCACTCATCACAGCACATACCCTCTCCAGTGTCCATCCCCCAGCCACTCTCAGCATAAGCAATATGCCCACAATGCTGTGAGGCAGAGATCTGGGGGCGCCCCACCCCTGGAGCAGGAATGAGGGGTGGTGATGGTGAGACAGGAGGAGGGGATGAGAAGCTGAAAGAAAAAAGAATGAAAGAAAAAAAATTTTTTTAATATTTTATTTATTTATTTGACAGAGAGAGATCACAAGTAGGCAGAAAGGCAGGCAGAGAGAGGAGGGAGCAGGCTCCCCGCTGAGCAGAGAGCCCGATGCGGGCCTCGATCCCAGGACCCTGAGCAGGACCCTGAACTCACGTATGGAGCCAAAGGCAGAGGCTTTAACTCACTGAGCCACCCAGGCGCCCGAAAATTCAGTTTTTTAACACAGGAGAAAATCCGGGGGGCTGGGTAAAGGTGGGAATTTCTCATGATTCAGTGTACCACTTAGAGAAAATATTCTACTAGAAGACACCTGATCAACGCACTATCCAAGAAAGTATTCAAAATAAAGAATCACTATTTCTGGGTGTGTTCTGAGAAGACATGGCTTTTCCCCTGGACGTGTCAGGACTGTAAGACCCTGAGAAACAACAGAACCCCAAAGGCTTAGGGTTTCTCTGGTGTCTCAAAAGCTTGCCTCCTGGACCGGAACCATCCCTTGGGCACTGTGAAGCAGACAAGGCAAGAGCACCATTCCCCCTTGACCACGGAGACTGCCGCTTACCCTCCATCTCTGCTCTTCTTACGGACTCCAGCAAGACCAGAATCTGATAGGTTCTTCCCCATGAGTCTCATGAGAAATGTAATGTTAATTCAGTGTTATATGGGCCTGGGCTGGGAGGAAGCACACACCACAGTGAAGGGCGAGACAAATGCCAAATTTCCAACTGAAACATCTGTCCCTTCCAGCTCAGGAAACTGTTGGCACAGAATAGTGTGGGAGGATTTCTGTTGTTGTTGTTACAAAAAAGCTACAAAGCACACCCAGAAAAAATGAACCGATCTTATTAGGATACAATCAATCCTCCACACCTTTTAAAAGAAGGGAGCCAAAATGCTGATTCCTAAACTCCTGCCAACTATTACCAAAGCCTGAACACTACACCCCTCCCCAGTCAAGGTGTAATTCTGCCTAGTTAGAGCTCCCTAACCAGTCATGGCCCATGGCTCCCTAAGTCCACTGCTACTAGCTGAAAAGCCTGAGTTCCAGAAAGGACATTTACTTAGGTTCTCCTCCAGGTCAAGGTCCACAGCTGCCTACGTGGAGGCCCCGGTAGGCCAACAGAACCTGGGAACTGAGAAACCCTGAAGAGAAGTTAGATTCTTAACTCAAACAGCACCACCATCCCACTCCATAGCCTGGGAAGCTCAGGAACCGACGGGGGCATTATGGGGTTGCCACAATGATGGGAGAAGTGCTGCTGGCATTTACTTCAAAGGCACAGGGATACAATAGAACCCCAAAGGGCAACAGCATCTCTGCTAAGAATCGCCATGGACAGAAGTGGTCTTAAGTTTTCCTAAGTGAGTAAACATGAACGGGGCGGAGAGAGGGACAAGGACACACAATGCCCACTTCCGAAGAAGAGTCAACGATGAGAAGTAGGTTTCTCTCCCATCCCAGACCCTGCCTCAAAGTTCTATACCTCTGAGCAAACACTGGTACTATTTCCTTATATATCTTTCCAGAAATATTCTGGGTACAAATAAGCATCTGTATATATGCATCCTACCCCCTCTTTAAAATGTGGCTCTCCACCATGTTTTGTTTTGTTTTTTTTAAGATTTTATTTATTTATTTGACAGAGGGAGAGATCCCAAGTAGGCAGAGAGGCAGGGAGAGCACGGAGGAAACAGGCTCCCCGCTGAGCAGAGAGCCTGATGTGGGCCTCGATCCCAGGACCCTGGGATCATGACCTGAGCTGAAGGCAGAGGCTTTAACCCACTGAGCCCCCAGGGCACCCTCCACATGTTTCTTTCATTTCATAGCATATCCTGGAGAATTTTTCGTATTCATACACATCGATCTGCTCCTTCTTTCTATGGGCTGCACAGCATTCCACTGGACGGCTGTACTTTCGTTTATACAACCAGTCCCCTTTTGGCGGTCCCTGCCATTGTTCCCAATTTTCTGCTACCATAAACAATGCTGTTTTGAATGCACACATGAGTATAGCCACAGAATAAAGTCTTGGAAGGGAAGTGCTAGGTCAAAAGGTATATACATTTCAAATTCCTTCAGGTGTCCCCCAACCAATTACTACTGCTTGCTGCCCTGTACCCTGAGAACATACTGTATTAACAGATATTTTTATCTAATATGTGCAAAATGATTAAGTGCTATAGTTGTAACTAAATTTGTATTTTTCTCTGATGAGGCATCTTTTCCTACACTGGTACGTTGTTTGTTTCTTTGAAACAACAGTTCATGCTCTTTGCTTGTAGTTTCTTTTGGATTACTGATCTTTTTTTTCTTTTTTTTACTTTCTGTTGACTGTGTGAGCACTTTATCCATAAAAGAAATGAGCACTCTGCTATAGGCTACAAATATATTTCCCAATTCATCTTTTGACTTCATATTTTTTAATCATTCAGAACTTTTAAAATTTATCAATCTTTACTCATATAGCTTCTACACTTTCTGTCCTGGTTAGATCATATGCCATGGTTTTAAAAAATATTCTCACAAGGGGCAGCTCCATAGCTCAGAAGTTAGAACACTGGTCTTATAAAAAATATTCTCCCATGTTTTCTTTTTCTATTTATATGGTTTCATTACACATATATTTCAACCCATCTAAAATTTACTTTCATTTAAAGAGGAAGATAAGGATCCAATTTAAATTCTTCTAAATGGCTACTCAGTTGTCTCAAAACTAGTTATTAAAAAATCCATTCTTCTCTCCTATCCCACCAATTTGAAATAACATGCTCTTACTCAACGCTAAATTCCTTCATGGATTTAGACCGACTTCTGAATTCTCTATCCCATTTTTCTGGATTCTTGTTTTTATGTAGAAGTGGCAAAAACAAATCGAGGGAGCAATCCTGAGATCATAAGGAAAATGAAATGGCCTTCAAGAGCCTAGAGACAGTATTCATGTAAGTTGGAATTAAAAATCGCTCTCTCCAATGACTCCAAATACAATATTCCATGGGGCTTTACTCACTGCTTTTTTGCTTGTAAATAGTTCATATTTTTAAATGTACGCCTTTTATTAAAATGTAACATACATATAAGAAAAGACACAACTCTTTAGTATCTAGCTTAAAATTTTTTCAGCAAAGTAAACAAAACCATGAAACCAGCACCTAGATCAAGAAAGGGTGCTCTGGTACCCTAGAAGCTCTTTTGCGGCCCCTTTCCCAGCAGCCTCCCCCAATCCTGATTACTATCACTACAGATTCCTTCTGCCTGCCTGTTTATGAACTTCATATAAATGGAACCAATATGAAATTTAAAGACAGGCAGAAGGAGTCTATGCTCATAATCATCATATATAACATTGTATTATATAATTATAATTCACTAAGAAAATAGCACTTAAATGTGCTCACTCCCTCCCCTCAAAAAGACAAATTATGTGAAGTGACGAATGTGTTAAGTCACTAGGCGGGGGAAAACCTTTCACAACACATACAAATATCAAATCACCATGGTGAGCACTTAAATATCTTACAATTTTATATGTCATTATACCTCAATAAAGATGAAACACATATTAATAAAATAAAACTTTTTCAATGAAACCATATATCATGTCCTCTTGTTTTGTAACTCTTTTGCTCAGAATGATGATCGCGAGATTCATCCTGGCTATTATATGTACTTCTACTTCATATATTCTTACTGATACAGACGTAGTATTCCATTGTGTGACTATGCCACAATCTCTGTTGTCTACTTCACTTCTGATGTGCATTTTGATAATGAAGAATATCCTTGCATATGTTTATCAGTCTACCAATAATTTTAGCCTCTCTGAATCCTTTGGTTTTAGGTATGTCTCTTGTATACATCAGAGGTATGTTTTGCTTGAGAACCACCTGAAAATATTTTTCTTCTATTTAGGTGAATTTTGGCTCATTTATACTTGCATATGACTGATACATCCAGTCTCAACCCCCTCATTTTATGTTAATTTTACTTGTTTTATTATGGTCCATTCATTCCATAGTCCTTTTTTTTTTTTTTTTTAAGATTTTATTTATTTGACAGAGAGAAACAAAGCCAGAGAGGGAACACAAGCAGAGGGACTGAAAGAGGGAGAAGCAGGCTTCCCACCGAGCAGGAAGCCCAATGTGGGGCTCGATCCCATCTGGGGATTATCTTTACACTAATGCCTTTCTAATATCCATAGCCCCCTTTTTTCCTTACTTAGTCTCCTACTATTTGGCTTGTCAGTTTTCAGTGACTCTTTTGGCACCTGTGCATTAATTTTGTGGCAATCTGACTCTATTCTCTTTTCTATGTGCCCTCCCCCTCTTCTACTCTCATTTTTACTATTTGTCAGAACATACACAATTTATATGCATTACTCTTCTGCTCTTATCCCTACCTTTACTTTTGTCTTAAATCTATCTTAAAATAGTCCATAAACACTTTGAAGACATCAATTCATTTTTGTATGACTTCCTTCCCGTACCCACCCTACTGAAAATTTGGCTGTTAGTCTTATTGATTCTCCATTGAGTATAATAATAGATTTTTGTTTTCCCTTTGGTTGCTCTTAAGATTTTCTTTCCCTCTTTGTTTCTTAGTCAGCTTTACTATGATTGCCTACAGTGTGGTTTTCTTGATTTATTCTGCAATATTCAAAATACTTCTTGAATATGTAGTTTGATATACTTTGTAGTTTGGGAGAACAATGCAGCATTACATGTTTAAACATTGGTTCTACCCTGGTCTCTCTGCCCTCTCATTCTAGAATCCTTTTTCATATATATAAAATAATTTTCATATCTGTTTTCCTCCTACTATCATTGGCTTACTAATTCTTTTTATTTTCAACTGCATGTGACTCATCCAATACCTTCTTACTTTCATTTATTATATTTTTTTATTTTTATAATTGTATCAGTTTTTAGTTTTCAGAGCTCTGCCAGGATTATCAATTTTGTTTTTTTCTTATTCTTAAGCCTATTTCACAAAGCTATTTTTAAGTCCATGTCTGACAGCTCCATTACCTGGATCCTCTGTGGATCTGTTTCTATTGCCTGTTTTTTCTCTTGGTTTCAAATCATGTCATTATATCATCTTGCATGGCTGGTTAGTTTTCATTGTATACTGAGTATTTTATATGAAACGATTATATAATAACATAAGATATAGGACAACATAATTTTTCTCCAAACAGGATTCAAGGAAACTGATCATCCACTTAAAAAACTTGATCCAATCAAGGAATGAGAAAAGATGAAGCTGAGCCTCAGTCCTTGGGAAGACTAGCCAATTTCCAGTTATGCTTACTCCTAAAGTGCAGCCCTATAGAGTTATCTACACAAAGCTCAGGATGTTTACTGTAGCTCATTCTTCTTGGCAGGTTCTGAATACAATTTTCTACCTCCTCAGCCCATGAGTGTTTGAAAGTTCTACTAAGTTTCTAGCCTCTCAGCTGCCTCAGCTGCTTCTTCTAGAATCACCAGATGCCCTTGGGGGAAAAGGTGCCCCAGGGCCACCCTACATTTGCTTGTTCTCTAGAATTTTGGTCCCATCATGTCTTATTGCTTTGTTAGCTCTCCAAGGACTTCAAACAGATTTTTTAAAACTATGTCTTATTTGTTGGTTTTCTATGTGGAATTACCTCGACCACGATATTCAAAGAAGAAATTCAATGAGAAGCCTGGAGGCAGGAAGTGCAAGGCTGCTAAAGCACCTTGATGCTGTCATCAGGGATGCAGGGCACCATCTGTTCTTCTTTAGTGAATTAGCATAGCACATTATATCACAAAATGGCAACTGAAATTCCAGGCATCATATCATATTCAAGCAATAAAAAGCATAGAAGAAAGAAACGCACTATGCCAACCAGGTCTGGTTCCTTTTCCATATATACATTTTTTTTTTTAACAAATTGGGTATTTTCCTTTGGATTCTTGTGACCTAGTCATAAGAAGTCACCTTCCCTATGGTAATAAGAGACTCTAGACAAGCCACATAACTTCTCTAAGCCTCAGTTTCTGTCAAATGAGTGACTTGCACTAGATGACCTCTAAGCTTCTTTAGCCAGAACATTCTTAGAGTCTATTAACTCACTTGTCTCATTATTTTTAGTAGAAAAGTAGAAAAAAATAGGAGAATTCACGTATTTATTTAAGAGATAAGAACTAGAATCTGAAGATACAGAATGTCCAGGGCTTTTATCCCCAGGATAGCAAAAGTCTTAATTTAAGTTAAAAACCTAGATTTAAAAGTCTGGAGAGAAATTTTGAAGATTTAAAGTTGGAGAGAAGAAAACATATTCACTTTATGAAAAATAACTACTTTTCTGGCATGTCTTGTTATAATGTTTTCCTAAAAAGACTCATTAAATTATGATTCAATTTATAGTAATCCAATTTGCACACACTTTCAAGAACATCTGTAAGCTCTTTTTGTTCATTTCCAAGGACTATTACTTTATTATTATTTTATTATTATTATTTTCCTGAAACAGACCAACACTCTTGGCTTGCATATCACCAAGTATATCACCCACTCCTTCTCTCTCGGTATGTTTCTGACCATCCTTCTGTGACATTAGGAGCAATTTTCTGAGTGTTTCTTAAGCTCAAACAAAAATCTTTCACTATTAATGAGCATTCAAAGGAAACACCTTTAAACTCCCAACTTGAATTGTTATATATTTACTTCTTTACACGTGGAATGTTGAGAGATGCCATATATTTGGTTAAAAGAAATACGAAAAGATTCCTTATGTTCACCACCCTTCCTCACATTCCTCATAACCAACCATCCCCCCTCCAAAGAGGTTAAAATTTGCCTACATTATGCCAAATATTTCAGCTTTATTTTCACCATGGAAAAAGCATTAAAGTCAGCTGAATTATTCATGAAACCCTAGGTAACATGATCGTTGTTTTTGGCCTTCAGCTTCAATACTTTCAGTACTGCAACTCATTTTTGGGTTTCTGAATGGGGCTAACAGGGAACTTTGCTATACACATTATTAAATTATTGGCATGTGTCCTGGCACGAAAATTTACACTACATCAACATAACCATGTATTTGCAAGGACATACATAGCTTCAATGCTGGGTAGTTCTTACTTTTATCCATTTTCCTACTTCCCTTCAGTTTCACCCAGATGGGATTTTCAGAGCATGTGCCAACATGAGATGACTAAAATATTCAAGACAGGAAAAAAAAAAGTCTGGGCTCCAGCTTACAGATTCTTAATCTACCTCTGAGAATGATGATCAAAAGACTGGTTTTACTGATGAACAGCAAACTTCAGCATGCAGAAGCCTCCAGTGTCCTTTTTAGTGTGGTCACAAAACCATTTCTGAATTTGCACACAGAATTCAGCAATCCACACTCTCTCCTAATGCCCAATCTTTGAATGAGTCAGTTCTCCTTTTAACTCTCATTTAAACATGCCTCCTCCCCTGACCTTCTCCCAGCCTCAATTCTCTGGTTTGCCCCAAAGGAAAGAGAGAAAAGAAAAGCAGATAAAACTCCCCTTTTCCCATTACAACACCAGGCACCACTTTTCTCACTTCTTCCCACTTTCCCCCAGAATAGGTATTGCCCACTCTTGTACCAAGAGACCTCTTATGATCTCACGGTCCCACAAAGCAAATCACTGCCAGTGGGCAATGGAATCAATGTCTCTCAACAACTAGACCTGAGCTCTATCTCTATGCTTCGTTCAGAAAATGTACAGTCTACAGACTTTCCCTGGGGACATTTACGGAAAATTTAAGGAAATATTTCATCATTCTCGTTGCTTCCAAAATTCATCTTAGATGAGACAAAAGGATTTGTATCTACTTCTGTTCTCCTTCCCCTTAATTGAAGAGCCAGGTTAACACTACTAAACCGGACCAGTGTCCCCCCCCCAAGCAAGCAGATGTCAGGACAGGCTGGCTGAGAGAAACGGGCACTCTCCAGGAGAGACTTAACACAACACATAAAACTCAGATTTCACCTCCAGTAAACCCAGTGGGATGCTAATGAGTTTTCAAAGATAAAAAAGCAAACTGATCTCATTCTCGGCTGTCATTTTATTTTGAAACGTACCAGCTATTTAATTTTGTCACAATGCTGCCAAGTAATACAACACATTTCTCTCTTACCTTTGGTGCTCTCTTATTTCCAAGGCAAATGAAACTATTCTGGAAGCCCCCAGAGTCTAAAGACATATCAGGAACTATTCAAGAACACTGACAAGGATTCTAGGTGACTCCTATTTTCTTCTCATGACCTTTTTGCTCTTTGGATATTTGCTTACCACATGAGCTTGTTTATTTTCTTTCAGGGCACTTATCTCAATTTGTGATCACTTTACTCATTTATTTATTATTGTCTGTTTTCTCTCATAGAATCTTTCTGTCCTATAAGGAGAGAGGTTTTATTTGTCTTATTCACTGCTTATTCCCAACCTAACAATGCCCAGCATACAGTAAATACTCAATAAATATTATTAAGTGTCTGCGGAAGTAGTGAGGATGAGCTGGGTTCTGCTGTAGTAAGAAATATTCCCCATATCTGAGTGTTTTAACACAACAAAAGCTCATTTCTTCATTATTATATGTGCCCAACAAGACTTATGAGGGGAGAATATGTCCATCATTGCTGTTTAAGGACCCAGGTTGCCAGAGGCTCTACCTAGTCACAAAACTTTCACAGGAAAAGAGGCAGGAGAAGAGAACACTACATTGTCTCATAGTGGCAATTGCTTCCCTCAGAAGGGCCACATATGGCCACATTTCACTGGCCAAAGCAAGTCATGTGGCCACACCCAACTGCAAAGGGAAAGAGAGAAGTGGATATGATGTGCACTGGAGGCCTACGGAGAATCAAAGAGCAAATCTAGAGTCATACTGTCATAAAGGCTTTCATTTGGTCCATTCCTCCGTGTCCGGCCACGGCTGCACCTTACAAAAGATAACAGGTAACAGCAGATGTACTAACGCATCAAACTAAAAATGGACGTTATATACATCATACCTAAAGCTTTTCAATATCAGTAATTGAGTGATATTACTAACAGAGCCTTTATAAAAAGAAAATACATCTTAATTGCCCAATCAACAGGAAATACCAGTATTCATTACACCATTTACCTTAGGAACAAACTAAATGATTAACGTGCATTCGGTACCCACGCTCTTTGTAATTGAAACCCTCTTGGGAACTGCTAACCAACTGTAGGAACACGTGCAACAGTTTGATGTCGTGTTTTCAGATGGCAAAAAAACTCATTGAAACCCCATTCATACATTTTTTTTTTCTATCCACTACATGCGAACAAAAGCAATTAACCGGCAACAGCATTTGGGCCCACTATGACACATGCCCCACTACCGCAGAAGGCCTGACCCATGTACAGAACTTTCTCTAAAGCATGTCTCCTGGTATTTCCTGCTTCACATAAAATGTGATTTCATTCCTGCTAGATGGACCTTTTTTCCATCTCCATCGTCAGTCTCTTAGAGTGAGATAACCTCCAGTTACAACTCTCCTTCCAAATGAATTCCCAAGTTGCCATGGTAACTAACACCTTCCTCCAAACTGTCAATATGTTTCCCAATCTTCAAGGCAGCCCTCTTGATCTACTGCCAGAAGTACCAGTCTCCTCTTGCAAGAGCAAGCAGCTTCTTTCCCACCGTATCTATAAATGAGCCCCTCTGGAAGATTCTCTGCTAATAATAGTACCTGCTACCACCTATAAGACTCTTCTTGGTATCTCTCAATCTCACTGAATCATTTTTAAAACTGCAAAGTAGAGATCATTCTCCTTATTTTACAGATTAAAATAACTATAAATCAGATGTATGTTATATAACTAGACAAAAGGCAGGACTAGGATTTGAACACAAAATTCTCTGATCGTATTGTCTGAGGCATCCTCCCTGGGCACAAGCCCTTTTCCAGCTCTCAGAGGAGCACGGAGCGCCCTCACCTGTCTCGTCCGTCCTCTCAGCTTATCCCTGCTTTGTCCAAGAGGACTTTCTATATTCCAAGACCATTTAATTTGTTTGAATATTAACACAACACTACTCCAAATCCAATAGCACTTCAAGGTGTGTTAATGCTGATTAAACACTAAGAAAAAAAAGACTTCATTTTTCTGCTCTTGTCTCCTGTGTTCCTAGAGCTTTGGTGGGGATGAACAAGATAATGGGTGTTAAGTGTTTTGTAATCAGAAGGTACAAGATCAATACCCCGCAGATGTTACGGCATCCACAACATGACGAGGTGCCAAGGAATGTCCGTATGGGTGGAAATGCAGCCAAGCCTTCTGGATTTGCTTCCTTTGGCCCCTTTGAGAGCCCCTCTCCTACCACGTGACCAACATCCTTGCTATTCTCCCCTAAACACAAATCGAGAGACATACAAAGCCAGCACTGTACTTACTTCTCAACTGATCTATCCCTTCCCCCATGCCCAACACACAGCAGACTATGCGAGCCTTGTAAATAAGAGCAGAACATTTACCATCCTAGTTATTTTTCCAGTCTGCCTTTTTTTAACCACTTACCTGGCAGGAACTGCTATTCCCCTGGCCAGCAGCTGTTTGTAAAACTGGCCGGCCTCCCTATTTTCACACCAAAGACAGTATTTCTCTAGTACAAAGGGGCGTCCTCGAAATAAGACAATTAGCAAGTCACGTAGAATTTCCACCCACTCCACAGAGGCACACAAACAAGAGAATGCACGCAATTTGTTGTCTGTAATAAACAGGACGCTCTACCCACCACAGAGCCCAGAGGTTGGCACGGAATGACTCACTGTAAGTAGTAATGACTACTGTGGCCCAGTTCCCTACTTTACACAGCCATGTGCCGCAATGTGAAAGGCATTCCTCCCCGCCCCCACCTTCCCTCGCATACTTCTGCACATCAATCCATTAAGAATCTAAAGTGTAATTTATCTTATTCACTATTATCCTGTTAAATTGCTCTACAGCTGCCATGGCAGTAATTGCAGTGATCAGTGATTCCGACTTCTTGAGCAAAGGACCCTAAGTAGGTTTCGTTATTAAAATTTCCAAAGGTTTTATTATTAAAATAAACCTGAGATGGAGCAGTGTGCCTCCATGGGGCAGTCATACTAATGATTCTCAAGTGATGAAGGGACGTCAGTCCCATCATCAATGTTTCACTCATGAATCCCAGTAGCTGGGAATTTATCAACCAATAAAATCAACCAGCATTCTAAGAATGAAGAATAACCCTCTACAGAGCTGCCTTTGTTCACAGAGGTATTACTTGTAACAGCGAAGCAACACAAGTGTCCTTTGAAGGAACTGGCTCAATAAGCCAGGAGGCACTCATCCACACAATGGAATACTATGCAGCTCTGATAAAACAATGAAGACGCTCTCTCTGCACCACCACAGCACAATCCCCAGAACTCACCATTAAGGACAAAAAGCAAATTACAGAATGGGGTACAAAATGTGCAGACTTTTGTATAAAAGAGCCGTGGGAGGGGGCACCTGGGAGGCTCAGTTGGCTAAGTGTCTGCCTTTGGCTCAGGTCATGATCCCAGAGTACTGGGATCGAGCCCCAAGTCAGGCTCCCTGCTCAGCAGAGAGCCTGCTTCTCCCTCTCCCTCTGCCTTTTCCCCGCTCAGGGTTGCTCACCCTCTCTTTCAAATAAATAAATAAAATCTTTAAAAAAAAAAAAAAAGTAGTGGGAGGAATAAGAACACATAGTCATATTTGCTTATGTTTATTACATACGCAAACCCTAGAGAGGTATATAAGAAACTACTGAGAGGCATACAGTGAGGGGTAGGAGGTCTATGGGGTGGACCAGAACTGAGAAGGAAGTAACACTTCTTAATATGCATATTTCAAAAATCATTTTTTCATGTTTTTAATTTATCTTTACAACCTACTTCATTTGGTGGTGGGGGTGAGAGGCTCTGTTACCTTCACTTTGGGGACCAAGTGATCAGGCTTCAGGCTTCTTACCTTGGCCTGCTAGAAGTCATTAACCATGGGACAGCAATACTTTAGGTCAGAAAAGTGTCAAGGCTATGACTTGACCGTTTCCTCAGAGAAGGAGAAACTGATCACACATATGGGCACATAAAAACTGAATGTGATATGTAAGACTAGGTTAACTCAGCCTTCTAAAAATGTGCAAACAGCAGAACTGGGACACTGCTAATAATATTTAAGGTAGAGAGCAGTCCTCCTTCTCCCTTTACAATTTTGATTTTATTCTTGGAGTTTCATAATGGACTTTGGTGAAAATGGAAGATTTACGTCCATGTCTAGGTTTACAACTATCTTAAGGCTACTTTCAACACAAGTGCTTTTTTATAAATCTTTTATGTGGTTCCCCTTCCCAGACAAAAACAAGGACAACAGAAGAAGAGGAACATGTTGATGATATATCTAGCTTTGTGAGTTAGGGTGACAAGCACTAAATGAATAACATTAAGGCAACTGCCCAACCCTAGTATCAGAGAATTCTGGCTCCAACGAAACTCTGAGGAGAACAAAGACACTCCTACCAACCCCTTTCCTCAAGTAGATACCTGCACACATGAATCAGGAGCAGAGTTAAAAGGCCAATGTTAGCAGGCAGTCTGGTAAGGAAGACTCCCCAGAGCTGCCCCAGTTACCCCACCAGGGGAGAAAGAAGATGGCATCCAGAAGAGTGCGTGAAGGAAGCCCTCATGGGAGCCCACCAGCCTCCACAGAAAAATATTCTATAGTCATGAGACAACCAGACTAACTGACACAAACTGCCCAGACAGCTAGTTTAGCTTTGCCTCCTGCCTAGATCCAAATCTGTAAAGGAAATAAATGCCCTGTGAGGTCTATCCCTGCCCTCTTCCTGGAGAGAAGCAGAAACTGACCACTTCAAACTCCCTGCCCCCAACAGTCCAGCCTCACGCCACTGAGCTCCAAACCTGTTCCAACTTCCCTTTGACATCACTACCTGGATGTGTGTGTGGGGGGGGGGGGTCCATGTCCAAAGAGCCTTCTCTCTCGCAGCATAGGTTCTTTCTAGCTCCTCCTTCCCTGTCTCGGTTAATGGCCTTGCCAGGCACCAAAATACCTAAACCA
The DNA here is from genome assembly GCA_004023965.1 of Spilogale gracilis. Classification (NCBI taxonomy): domain Eukaryota; kingdom Metazoa; phylum Chordata; class Mammalia; order Carnivora; family Mephitidae; genus Spilogale; species Spilogale gracilis. The sequence goes on along the minus strand of PITA01000439.1, from coordinate 177,670 downwards.
ATTTCTGACACTCCTGTCTGCCCCCACTTCAATCCATCCACTCGATCAGCTGTACTGACTTTTTAGCTCCTAAATATCTCTCAAAACCTTCCTTTCTCTTCATTTTCACTGCCTTAGCCAATATCTCATCATTCACTCAACAATATTTAATATGTATAGATCACAGCTAGATGCTTTTCAATAGAAGAAAAGCAGTGTGAGTCTGGTTTTCTGGTGTTGAGTCTTATCTGGACTATTCAGATATACTCTTGTCTCCTACCATTCTCTATAGAGCACCTGGAGTAGTTTCTCAAAAATTAAATAGATCATTTAATTCAGAGGTCAACAAACTCTTTCTGTAAAGGGCCAACAAGTAAATATTTAAGGCTTCTAGGCCATATGTTCTCTGTCACAACTACTTAACTCTGCTCTTCTAATGTAAAAACAGCCACAGGCAATAGGTAAACCAATGGGCGTGATTAGGTTCCGATAGGCTTTATTTACAAAAACGGGCAGCAGGCCAGACCTGACCCAGGGACCGTAGTTGCCAAACCCTGATTCAATTAACTGCAGCTTTTCACTTCTTTGGAATTACTCTGAATTCCTTCCCATGGCCCACAGGCCCTCCAACCTCATCTTAATACCACTTGCCCTCTATCCTCCAGCCACCCCGACCTTCCTTGTGGCACTAAACACTATGCCAAGTAAGTTCCTATCTCACGGTCGCTGAACCTGCTGTTCTCCCCATTAGGCCAACTCCTCCCTGATCAGTTTGAACGTCACTTCCTCGGAAGGGCCCTCACTAAAACTACCGTGCCCATTCTAACTCCCAAGGCTCTATTTATTTTCTTCAAATTACTTACCACCATCTGAAAAACACCATTTGTTGCATGTATAGTGTCTGTCTACCCAACCTCATACAACCTCTAGAATGTCACCTCCCTGCTTGCTCACCCCTAGGTTCCCAGCACCCAGAACTGCGCCCGACACTAAGCAGGGGCTCGATAAATGCCTGTTGTCCGAAATGTTACCACCTCTAAGTCACGGGCATCCTCATTCTAAAATGAAATTGGATCATGTCACTCCCCTGCTTAGGATAATTCCATGACTCCCCACTGGCTTTAGGATACACATGCCAACGAGGTGACCAGGCTAGGATCGGGATTATCACACCTTCTCATGCTCTCCCAGCTCAAGGCAGCAAGGGCCACGTCTTGTTCACCTTCTCACCTGAGGTGCCCGGCACAGTGTCAAGAGCACTGCAGGTGCTCCATAAACAGTGAATGAAATTAATCAATCAAAAGAGGCACAGCAACTTGCACAAAGCTAAATTACAACTGATAACTCGACAAATACCAAAGTTAAAGCCAACGACGCGTGATTTCACTTTCCTTTTTCTTTCTCTAAGCAACCTGGGCAGGGGCTATGCTTCTAATTCTGAATCTGACTTTAGATTTTCGTCCCAGATTCTAGCCAGCAGGCGGGCAGCCACTCACCACTTTCAAAAAGAACAGTGGGAGGAGGTCCTTTCTATGAGCAGCTCTGGTGAGGGGTTAGAACAAAAGACATAGCTCAGGCTAAGCTGTAACTTAGGGATTCTCCATGAATTCCAAATGTCCTCATTCTCTCTGTCATCTATTAGCAAAAAACACCCAACGTTAGTTGTTTTGATGTCTAAAATAACTCAAGGCACTCAGCGAATTTCTGCAGAACTGCCTTACCAATAGAATGGAAATTGTTACTTCTAGAAGAATTTCCATGAGTCCTTTGAAATCCTTCAACATTCATTAAGGCCAAGGAGTTGAATTGCACCTAATTCAGTCTGATCAGTGCGGGAATAGAGTCTTTCTAGGGAATACAGACTCCCAAATCATTCAGCTGGGACCTAGGGAGCAAATTTATTACTGAGAATCAAAGGGAAATGAAAAGAGGCCAAGCCAGAATGTTATTACTCTCTTTCTCAGGTGGGGGATTGAGTTCCAGGGTCATTCTATTCTCTTTGCGTGGCCTCCTTACTTAGCATCTTGGGTGCAGCCAGCAAGGTTCTCTTCTAATGTAATAGAATCTGCTTCAGCAAAGCCTAGGCTGAGCCATCTCCAGACTCCAAAAATGATAGGCTATAAATTACTAGGTCTCCCATGTGATATAATGAAGTGAAAAATTAGTGCAGCCCTGAGCAGACCTAGATCTGGGAGGACTTCATTTTGATCCCAGCTCTTCATTACTCATCTATGGAGAGGTCCAATCACACAACCCAAAGAAGGGAGGGGGAAATAAGGCTCTGGGTTTTTCAACCCTAATGTCTGCTTCTCTTCCACATTTATTAGGTCCACATAAAGAAGCTAAGCAGGCTAAACAAAGATAATTAAATAATTAAACCTTATACACAGAACCTCCAGAGATCCACAAAATTGCATTCAAGATAGTTACACAATCAAACTTGAGGCCGACTAACTGATTGGCTCTGAAGGAAGTACCAGTGATTTGTCAGATTTGGGACCGTGCAACATTCCTGTCAAGGATGTGTCGACACAGGAGCCAAGAACCAACCATTCAAATGAGCCTGGCTGCCAAGTCCATTCACAAGGCCATCTTCTCCTATTGTTCCATTTAACGAAACGGTAGCCCATTACCTATCTTTAAAGCCCTCTGCCAATGGCACAGAGCCAGGCCATCCTCCTCCCCAGCAGAAAAATCAACAGGATAACCTATGAAACACCACTCTGAAGATGCCGAAAGCCATGGATTACAAGAGGAAAGAAAAGGTTAAAAGAAGAAGTCGGCCAGCAACATGCTGTGCCAATAGCACACTCTAACCCTCCCCGCAACCCAGCCTGACGTCGGTAGGTTGATACTAAACTGATGAGACAGACCTACAGGTTCTCAAACTGAAACAGGAACTCTGGAGCTGATTCTTCAGTAGCAAATCTTTAAAAAAGACCAGATACGATTTTGATGGGGACAAGGAGAGTTTCAAATAAATGGAATGTTAGGAACCCATAGAATACAGGGCCTAAAAGGACAGACCGTTAAGCTGAGCCCAGACAGAACCTTTCTTATAGGATATTAGGCATGGGCTGGGATTGCTATTCTAGCCAGGGAAGGCAGTCCAAGACACAGCATACACAAAACTAGCACAATTCAGGGGGAATTCAAGTAGAAATGTCAGAACCAAGGGTAGAGCACAAGATTCTCAGAGACGAATCTTTACCAGAGACAGAATTTCATAAGTGGTTGATTGCTGATCTCTTCAACCATAAGAGTCTCATACTGACTATGAGCAGAGCAGGCTGTAGGCTATGTATGGGGGGGGGGGAGGCTCACAAAAGTAACTCAGTCCTAGAGCCCACACTGAGTTCTCTACTAAAAGGCATCAAGGCCCCCAAAGAAATGGCTGATTCCACATCTGTTACAGAATACAGAGCCTAGAATATTTTGCTGTGCCAAAAAGCAAGAAAGTTATCAAAGTTAAACAGGGTAATGTCAAAAGAACACGGGAGTCAACCTGAAAGGGCGCCACCTGACTTAAGATGAAACACGGTGAGCATCCAAAACACGGTGAGCATCCAAAATAATTACTGCAATGGGTTGAAACACATCAAATACACAATAAATTACCAGTTTGTAAGGTACTCAGAAAAAAAAAAACAAAAAAAAATTACTGGTCACTACTGGAGGTTACTAGGTTACTAATTCATTATTCTGAAAAATGAACTTAAAAGAAGGTGGGAAATTAATTAATTATCCAGTCTTTCCTGAATAAAAGTAAATGCTCCGGTGGGTTAGGAAAAGATTAAACAAATTTGGCAAAAATGGGATAACTGCTTGATCGGGGTGCTTGGTCAATGGAGGTTCCTTACATTTCTTTTGCATGTATCTAACAACACCCCCACCACACCACGACCAAAACAAGCAATAGAGAACATGAGTCAAGGGGCTTAAGGTTTAGGCAAGGCCTATGCCTGTAAGACAGACTAGGATATAAGGGGCAATTGAGCCGTCATGGGCTGGGCCAACTGGAAGGATATCGTGAGATGCCAAGTCACAGGGGCACCATGGTTGCTGTCCAGCACTTGACCTGGAACCCCAGATCCCAGGTTGGTGGGTAGCATGGTTTACCAGGTAGTGGGTCTGAGGCTGCTTATAGAGCTTACTTTTCATTCTTAAGTGGCTCAGGAACTATGGAGGCCCTATACAAGTTCAACCAAGAGGAGATGGGGAAATTAAAGGCCCGAGGAAGGTGGCAATGGCTAGTACAGAAGAATGCCAAGAATAAGGGTAAAAGTCACACTGGATCCTGCAGTCTGGATTACTTCACCAAAAGAAACAAAAATAGACCTCATCATTGCCCAGACTCACCCTTCTCTGCATCTCAAGAGTCACCACCCCCAGCACCATCAAATGGGCAGCCGAAAGAAGATGGAGGCATTCTCTCCATCGAACCCCTGTGAGCATCCAGACAGGGACCAGCCTCGGCAGCTCCTCGGCAGCTTGGGAACGCCCCACCCCAACCACCGCTCAAGCAACCAGCTGGGAAAGCATTCAGAAAACCCCCTTCCTGATACACCACTGCCAAACAACTTAAGTAGCAGAGAACAGCCCATCTAAACAGCAATGCCGGCTGCCAGGAAAGTTTTGTAGGGATAATGAGCAGAGGAAAAGCAGATCTCTCGGGGTCCCCTAAGATCCAGTCTCTTGGCTTCAGCACTTTCAAATACAGAATCCATTCACCTCTGGGGCCCATGGAACTCCACAGGCAGGTTGTCTCCTTCCATCTCCTCAAAGATAAATGAGCAGGCAAGCTGGCCAGAAAACCGCTCAGGGCATTACTCTTTAAAGAATCCTTATAGGGTCAAAGAGGAACGGGTCTACAGGCTGTGTGTATTCCCCACAGATGTTGGGGATGATGTCAGAATCCCTTTCCAGATGTGTTTAACACTCTGTGGTCACCTGCATTGCTGCCACTGAGAGTCAGTGTTTCGCTAAAACCAACCCCAGCTCCGTGGAGCTGGTTACCATTAGCTGAGGCCTGTACTGTGTACCCTTACAGAGTCCTAAAAACAGCTCTTCGTCTGCTCTTCCAAGACAAGTAATGTCTGCCAAAGAAACAGGGTTGGGGCGGGGGGGAGTTGAGAGAGGCAATACAATTAACTTCCTACCAAGACAGCAAAAAAAAAAAAAAAAAGGAAAAGCTGGGGAAAGACTATATGGGTTCACATTTATATCCAAGGCTGGGTTAGTATCCTTTTGCTTTTGTCCGCATGAACAGGCAATTTAAAACTGTTGCAGAGAGAGAGAGAGAGAGAGAGAGAGAGAGAGAGAAGCAGGCCCAAATTTCAAAGTAGAACGGTTTAGGGCATCTGGGTGGCTCAGCGGGTTAAGCCTCTGCCTTCAGCTCAGGTCATGATCTCAGGGTCTTGAGATCCAGGCCCACATCAGGCTCTCTGATGAGGAGGGAGCCTGCTTCCTCCTTTCTCTCTGCCTACCTCTCTGCCTACTTGTGATCTCTCTCTCTCTATCAAATGAATAAATAAAATCTTTAGAAAATAATAAAGTAGAATGTTTAGCACAGAAAACAAGAATTGGTAAGCATTCCATTTCCTGGTTTCTGACCCCACAGACTGCATCTGCCTCTGAGGATCAGGGCATTCTGCATCTGATGACAGAGCCCAAGTCAAAACCAGTGCAGTCCCTAACAACCCGAAATTTGAGGTGAGGTCTCCTGACCTTGAGATTACTCCTCTAGCTCCTTGGTAAGAAAATGTCCATAACCAAGAGTAGAGTTTCACTCACCTACCTAGTTTTGTGAAATCAACTATTCAAGGTTCACCTTGTACACAACATGGGCTCCCGTGAGTGACTGCAATCAGACCTAGACATTGCCCAAATCCCAGAGGGCTAAAAGGTAACCTTACAAAATCTGAAGATGTAAAAGGGGAATTCAGTGGTGCTCAGAAGCTCCACTAGCCCAGACTGAGAAGGAAAAAAAAAATCTACAAATACAGTAACTCCTAATTCCTAATTCTAGGTTTTGTTATTTTGCTGGGTGTCTTAGGGCACAGCCCTAAACTTTCTGGCCTTTATAATTTTGCCCACCTCATGTAAGAAAACTAAGCTAAAATAAATTTTGTAACCAAACCAAAACGAAACCCTCCAGGTAGTATGGCTACCATAACTGGGGACAGTAAACTTCCTTTGACACCAAAATGGCTGCCCGGAAATCAGCATCCCCAGAGAACACTTCACATTGAAACTGGAAATATGCTGAAGTAAATGAAAATCTAGAGCCTTTGTTTGAGCAAAACTAGATGCAGCAAAGACATGGGATTTTTGCATGACTGGTACCGTCAAAAAGGACGTACGATGTAGAATTAAATACGACACACACTTCACATCTGATCAAAGTGCCTCCTAAACTGAAATCAGGGCAGTTTTTATCACAAAACAGATGGCAAGAAATTAATAAATTTAAGTCTTTTTTTCTGCCATCCCAATTACAGCTCTGTCAGCTCACAAACATGTTCTAGCAAATGCTAGAGGAGTTTCTTTTCTCTTTTTAAGAGTCCTCTCTCACTTCACCCTACTTAACAAAAGACCACACGCACTTAAAAAGAGGACGGAGGCAGGCCAGCTTCAGGACACATGCTGCATGGGGGGGACTGATTCTTCCCAGGAGAGGGCTCTACACCCCTCTGACAAGTCCACAATAGACTAGCTAGACAGCAGCGCCCAAAATAAGGAAGTCCATCAAGAAAATGAACAGTTGGCGAGATCAAGGCCTAAAGGGCTTGCAGCTGGTCTGGCCATTCATCAAAAACTCTGAATTTAAATGGAAGACACGTTCTGACTGTGACATGTAATAAAACAACCAGAGCGGCAAAGGATCTTGATGTTGGTTTCCTTTCCACCCTACACTCTCCTGCCAATGGAAGAGTGAGCGTGCCTGGGGGGTTCCTGGGCACATCTCGGGGAGTTCCCATTCACGCTGGTCAATCTTCGGAATTTTCCACATATTACAGGGTCACCATCCATTTAACACTAACCCAGAATATCCAGATAAAATCTCAGCTCATTTTTGTAGTCTAGGGGGAAAACTCTGAACTCTCTCAGCCAGGGGAACACTAGGTGTAGTAAAGACAATGGAACCAGATGTCAAAGGCCTAATTTCAGACTGACCCCTACCAGCTTTATGACTCTGGGTAACTCCCCTACTTCCTCTAGACTCTTATTCTCACATTAGGAAGAAGTGGGCCTAATGGTCTCTCATTCCTTCCAATCCCGTCAGAGGAGGGAGGAGAACAAGGCAAGGTTAGATAGGCAGTGGGGCCCGATCACTTAGGGAATTCAAAACCACTGGTGGGTTTGAGCAGAGGAGTAAAATACAGTCTAAATTCCAACCTTTAAAGGGCTGCTGCTAGCTGTTGTATTGACAACAGCCCAAAGAAGGCAAGAGTGAACACAGGAGACCAGAGAGGAGGTTGCTGAGACCATCAAGGTAAAAGATGATGGCAGACAGGCCCAGGGTAGCTGCTGTGGGGGATGGTGAAGGCCAGTCAGAGTCTAAGACATACTCTGAAATAGGGTCAACCGGCCGGAAGGGGACAGGATCTTGAAAAACCTTGGAACTCTTGCAGAATCTAATGAAGTCAAATCGTACTAAATTCTAAAAGCGACTGTGAGATCCTAAGATTTAGGGATTTGTTCGCATCTGTCATCTTTCGTCTGATAGGCTACCTCACACCTAATGGGTATGCAGAAAATGTTGAATGAATGAATTCAGAATAAAATATATTATAAAGCCAAAAGATCTACAGTTTCATAGGTCATGAGGAGACAAAAAGCATCTGAAACCAGACATATTTTATGAACAAAGGAACCGCTTCCCTTGGGTGACTCTCTTTTTGTAAAAAGCTCCCCTTTATAATTCACTTCACAGCAGTACGGAGGGAAGCCGACCCAAAACTTCACACAAGGTAGCTGAGCATCCAAACAACTTGGCCATTTCTCTACAGGGCCATCTGTATTCTCCAAACCTCACACCACTTCAGCAACTCCCACCTAAAATACGGGGAGAAACGTTTCATGAGTAATCTCGTGATTTTATGAATACTGAGTCATGAGGGTAACTAGAAAGGTATAATTATGAATAGTAATATTATTACAACAAGCAAGGCAAACACAAGGCAAATCTGTGTTATTCCTACAAGATAAGCAGGTGGGCTACCATTGACTGTGCTCCCCTTCCTCTGTGAAGCCAAGTTCAGGAATTCCTACATTCCCCCACCGATGCCACTGCTCTGAAAAAGGTGCCAATTCCCAACTCCAGAAGTTTCTCTGTCAAGGTAAGAGTCCTTGACGGTCCCAAGGTTTTTAACCCCCAGAGACTGACAGTGTGCAAAATTAAAGAGCAGAAAATTCAGCATTGGGGAGAAATAATGACAAAGGTGTTTTATAAAACCACATTCTGGCAGCAGTTTACTCGACAAAGTCATTGATCATCTTGAAAGGCTAAATTAAAATCCAACATTAATCAGGCAGTAGGTGTGAAAAACATCTTATTTACCAAATTAGAAAAAGAAGGAAGAAAGAAAAGTCCTGTAAAGTGATAGAGACCAAATCACACCGTAAGGGAGGCTGTGACATTTGGGAGACGAAGTCCTGGACAGATTTGTCAGCTGAGTCGGAAATCATCTGATGTGACCTTAGACTAATTATTTAACTTCTGTGCCTCTGTCTCCCATCTGTGCCTGAATCTCCCACTCACTGTAAAGGAGAGCAAATGATTTCAGCCCCCTCCGGTTTTAACAAGGATATTATGAAGCTGAGATCATGTCTCTGGAAGCTTCAGGGGTTTTCTGGAGTAAGACACTCCACGAACAGCGGACAATGTCTTTAGTAAGATAATTAAAGGATCAGACTGCTGTTGGAAACAGCCCCACATTACGGAGACTCGCCAGCACCATGCCTCCGGGATTAGGTGACCAAAAAAGTGCCATACATGGGGTCAGAGCGAGCCTCTTTGCAGATAACGTCAGGAGCCCTATGTGTGAATCAATCTCCCATATATAATAGCTACATTCAGATGTCTCATAAACAATCAGTGATGCTTTTAAATCGCCAATCTCCCTGACATGGCCACATGGTTGCCTATTAGGAGATGGCATGCAAGGTATGAAGTAGTAAAGAGCCATGATCATGAACCCCTGGGCAAGTCCTGACCCTCAATTACTACCTCCGTATTATGGGGCTCAAGACACGGAGGCTTAAATGAAGGGCTATGCAAAATGCGCCTGGCACAGCCCTGGGCTCACAGAAGGAACAAAATAAGGGCTAAAGCTGGGCTCCCTCCCGGAGCTCTGCCCAGTAAATACAAGTGCTGCCAATCCTTTAATCACAGATCCAGAGAAACATGAAACAGAAAAGGGTTCACCCATAAATATCTTATCTGCCTTTCTTGTCCTATAACCTCTCAGCTGGAGCAGGGTAAACAGACTGAGCTTTAATGAGGGTCATAATGTGGGATGTCCCAGGTAAGCCAGGCTCATAAGCTCTAATTAGGAGGAGTCTGGCTTCGAAGGGACGGCCCCAGACCTGGCCCACTCAATGACAGAAGCAGACCCCGTCCATTGTCCCCGCTTCCCAAAAAATCCGCAACCAGGCACACATCCAGTGGGATGTCAGGTCACAGGCTTTCTATTCCGGTGATTGTGGTCTAAGAATAGAGCTTCCAAGCGCAGGGCAAATGGACTGGCAAGGACTGTGTGTATCTACTCTCCAAGTTACCATCTGAGGACTATTTAAAGCACAAGGCCAGCAAGCCCCCTCTGAATGGGAGGCCAAGAAGGGGAAACAAGCAGGGTGTGTTGTTAATAGAGTCCTTCAACTTAAAAATACATCGCAATGTAGAGAGCCCCAACTGGGGTCCCAGGATCCATCCCCACCAGCTCAGATACTTCCCTTGGCTCCCTGTCAACCACTGAGTAAGGAATGTCAAGTTCATTTTACAAATGGAAGAGGGGGAGGCTTGCAGGGACAGATGTGTACACGGCTAAGTCTGCTGCTAATAAGAGAAACAGCTAAAGCTGATGTGTGCTCCCGCAGCCAGGCCCTTACTAGGCATTCCACTAACCTCACCACCTCCCCAAAGGTAGCCGGTCATTTTGTTCACGTTATACAATGAGAAGTAAGGTTCAGAGAGATGGTGCAATTTACCCAAAGTGATACACCTTCCTGTTCGGGGTTTTGTTTGTTTGTACTTATTCCATACTGCCTCTCCCAGGTTCCCTCCAGAAACCAAGGAACCTATAATCCAAAAACATACTCAAACATCAGCTCTCATGCCTTATTACTGATGTCATCAATTTGGTGAGCAAAGAGATTCCAAGGCCAACTGCGGTGTCTCTCGCAACAGCAACCACACCATACTTCCAGTTAGCTAGACAAAATGCATTCCACAGTAGAGGAACTTCTACTAAAGATCAAGAGACCTTCAGTCTCCAATAAAGACTCATCATTTCTTCTGTCACTACAGCCTTCACTTCCGATGGCTTCACACACTCTGGACCCACACAGAAAATGATCTAGCCGTCACTAAACCAAAAGGCAATTTCTTTGGGATCATGTCCAGTTGAAGATTTTATTCTGCAAAGCCATTTCCCTGCCCAGCCTCCCTGCTACATACTTCATGTCAAATTTCAAATGTCCCAGAACACACCCAAAGTGACAACTCCAGGCCTTCCCGTGTTCAACAGAACCAACCACGCATTTGTCGGCTCAGGGGGCAAGATTAATTCTCTCGCCCTCTTGCTTCCTCGGCGCTTACAGAAAATTATCTTCCCTGGAATCTTTGGTGTCACTGACATCACTGACAGCAGTCAGGGGGAAAAAGTCTCACACAGAAATTCAGTAGCAAATACAAGCCAGCAAAAGTAAATGTGAGGCAGTCCAAACCAAACTGGGCAGGTTCTCCCAGTCCCTGGGAAATGACTTTACCTGAAGTCTGCACGACTCATTAAACTCAGCACTGAGAGGGTCAGGTCTATGGCTCTACGGGCCTCTTGGCAGGAACTTCTGTGCTTTTCCAAGCCAGGTCTCCAGGGCCTGGCTCTGACACGGTTACCACTTCCGTGGAGAAGCTGACAGTACTTCTTCCCTCCTGCCCGCCTCTCCATCAGATGAAGATAGCTAACCGGCATGGGCGTCTTATCTGAGGACACCATTGCAGCCGTCACATAGTGTGACCACTGGAAAACACAAGGACCTCACACAGTCAGAGCACACAAGTTACCATGAACAGGAACACACTGTTGACCTGGTTTGCGGCTGTCTGCAGTCGTATTTTCCCAACATTCATTTCACTCAAATCTTAACCAGATCAGGAGAGAGGTGAAAGCAGAATGTGAAATTCCTACGTATCACTCTCTAGGAAGAAAAATGCTCACTTCTAAGAGGAGTGCCCCGGCCAGAATGTCATTCGAGGTGTTTGAACGGCCTTGGTATTATGAGTAGGAAAGAAAGGAAATGAATTTTTTTTATTTTTTATTTTTTGCCATTGAGAGAAATGAGGAAGTAGAACAGTGTGTAGACAGACCCCATCCCTTTCAGAGAGACTGCTTGGAGAGAAGAGCACAATTTCAGGCCCTTCTTAAAGAAATGTCATCTTATATCAGGCTCTAATTAAAAGCAAGCCCTCTGAGGCCTCTGGCTGGCTCAGTCAGCAGAGCACATGACTCCTCATCTCCAAGTCATGAGTTCAAGCGTCATGCTGGGCATAGAACTTACTTAAAAAAAAACAAATAAACAGAAAAATAAGTAAAGACGTGCCCTTCGTAAATGCTGACTTGTAGCTGTTGCCAATGTTAGACAGCACGCATGTAAGATGGGGACAAGTGTCTTCTTACATAGCCAGCCTCAGGGAGTGCATATGACTGTGACAGTGACCACACAGAGCCAGGCTAATCCCATCACCACCCCAATGCTGTGGAAAAACCCTCCCTATCAATCACAGGATCAAACAGGAAGCTGGGCCAATGGCCCCAACTTCCAGACATTGATATATTCAAATCTATCAATGGCCACTGAGCAACTAGGAAGTGGACAGCATGTCACTGTGGCTAGACATCAGGCATTTCTCTTCCTGGTCTTTAACCTTCAAAAGCAAATCAGGTTGGCGGCGCCTGGGTGGCTCAGTTGGTTAAACCACTGCCTTCGGCTCAGGTCATGATCCCGGAGACCCGGGATCGAGCCCCACATCGGGCTTCCTGCTTGGCAGGAGGCCTGCTTCTCTCTCTCTCACTCCCCCTGCTTGTGTTCCCTCTCTAGCTGTGTTTCTCTCTGTCAAATAAATAAAATCTTAAAAAAAAAAAAAAAAAAAAAGCAAATCAGGTTGAACCGCAACACGAAAGACAGAACAACAAATCAAAAAATTCTTAAGCTGCCAAAGAAGGTTTCGTCCACTCAGCCAAGGCACCCCTCCTCTCCTTCTAAGGAGGGAAAGCACTGAGAATGGGAGCAGCTGCTCCCCTCTACCGCGGAGACCCCGATCATCCCCGTGGAAGAACAGGTGGGGAGTCAGCTTCCCCAGCCTTGATCTACTCTTTCTCTCCATAACCCCTTGGAAGAGAGACCCACACCCCTCCTCCGTCTCAGCCAGAGACACAGGGAATGTAAAATGGTCTACCACAAAAGGAAAGTCTACAGAACACCAGCAGCTGTCACAAGTCTCCCTGTGAACTGAAGCCTCTCTGATCTCTCTCGCCTGTGGCAGCCAGAATCCATATTCAGAAGCACCTGGTGTTCTGTTCTTCTCTCAGTTAGAGCCCCAGCTCAGAAGAGTACCCCATTCATGCTGCTGTGTACTTACTCATCCTTTTCATTGCTGTGTCCTCTCATAATGCAGGAAACCCTGTTCTTGTACGTTCTCCAAGGTAAATGAAAACATTTTTAAACGGCACAGAGAAAAAGTTTCATTCCTTGTCCAGTCTGCAAAAAGGCCCTGCCTGGAGGAATTCCACTCCAGAGCTGAGGGTCGCAGGAAGAGCTGGTGAACAGGGTTCCTCTCTCAAGCTCCAAACAGAGACTCACACTCAGAAACACAAACCCTGCAGTGACATGTTTAGGATGCCCAGGCCTTGCCCAGAACCTCACCTCCATGCATGTCCTAAACGTAAAGAAGACCAAAACGCTATAAAAATGGTCTCTTTGTATTAGCCTGAATCACATGAAATGACCTGCAAACTGACGATTCCCTAAGATTTAACCAAAAAGGATCCTAAAAAGCAAATCAGACATTCTGCTAAAGAAAGAATGTAAAAGCCATTATCTCCCAGGTGGCTCCATCCCAAGACCACTTCTTCCTCTTTAGTAACTAAAACATTTTGCAGGAAGGTTAAAACCTATGGAGCATCTTGTAAGACAGGCCTGGGACCCGCGATAGACAACATCTCACTCATTCAGGCCATATCCAGATGTATATTCAGCTCACAGAGGAACAAGCAAGTGAACAGGCAAATACAACACACTATGGAGACCGTCACTCCATGGACAGGTGCCAAATCAGAATTCTATACATAGCTCTCAATTACGATTTGCCCCTGAATATGCCTGGTTGTTCCTAGGTGGGCCTCATGATCAGACAATGCAACACGCAGGGGCAGGAACCATGTTCTCTTTGTCTTTGAATTCCCTGCATCCAGCAGAGTTTATGCATACAGTCAGCACGCAGTGTATTTGTTGAATGACTGAACGAGCCTTAGAGGCCAAGTGAGCTCTGTAAAATGAGGTGAGTAAGCAGCGTTTCTGTTGAGAACTTTAAGGTTCTTATATTTTAGATCAGACTACTAATTATAGCACTAGAAAGAGAATAGCAGATTTCTGATTATAGAACTAGAAAGAAAGGTAGAATAAAAGAAGGAAGAGCACTAGGCTTTATAATCAAAATAAGTCTGAAATTATAGACTAAAATCAGCCTCTGGCTGGGAGTGTGGCCACATCTTTTTCTCTCTCAATTTAACATCTTTTGATTTCAACTGATTTTCCTTACTTTGCAAGTATAAGACCATCAAGACTAAAAGAAATGAAAGGTGTTTCATGAACTAAAGCAAAGAGGACAAATCCAAACCACTCTCCATTTGACTTTTGGGAAGGAGGGTCCACTGGAGGTACACGAGGAGTGGTATTATTCCCTCTGGGGGCTGGGGTGCCTTTTATGAGTTCAGAAAAAAAAAAAACACAAAAAACTCAAACCTCATATGGGCACCAAAATAGGTAATTAAATGTTGAATTAAAGGATCAAGAACAGGAGAGAGATTATGCCAGCTGTCAGACAGTCATAGTTGAAGGAGGAAAAGCGCACACACACACACACACACACACACACACACACACAATGTCTGCAAAACCCCTCCCATACTTAAAAAAAAAAAAATAACGTGTCACCTTTTAAACCCATAGAGCAATCATTTCTAAAAGAAACAGCAGGTGCATAACTAGCCTCAAAAAATTTCTTCTTTCAAAGTTGAATATTTTGATGTTGTTTGAAGAAATCTTTCCCTCCCGTCACATAATCAAAGCTATGAAAAAGGGCAGCACAGATCTCTTCCTGATAAGGAATCTTAGCTTAGACTGACTTCTAAAGGAGAGAGACTGGTCGAAGCCCCATGCTGCTTTGGAAGTAGAGGGAGCCTTTATCCTAATGAATTGGTCTCATCAATTTAACTGCACATTTGATCCCAAGACCCTTTGTGGGCCTGATGACCCAGGGAGGCTCTTAAGTGAGGCTGTCCCCAGGGTGGCCCACTCCACCACAGCCACCAGCAGACAGGAAAAGGCCACTGGGGAGATTCTTATTTGATTATGCAAATCACAGGAAGCCACATTTAGCTTCTCTCCCAGCGCAGCACGGGGATTCCTCCCCACTGGCCACCAGCAGAGGAGGAACAAATCTGTCAGCATCAGTGAAAACGACAGGGCTGGCTGCTCCCGGCCGACAACGAGGGTCCTCGGCAAGCACCTAACTGAACACTCACAGGGAAGTTACTTGCTCTCTTCTCTCTCAAACCCATTTTAGTCCATCACTTTCGAGGAATGCAAAAGGCAACAAAAATGGCAAAGGGTTGAAGTCAAGTTTAAAATCCCTGTGGGGAAAAGAACAGACTTTAAGTCAAACGTTGGAATCCTGAATCTCAGAGTTCCTAGGATTTAGACCTCAGGCACGTGACTTATTTCTCTGAGCCTCAGGTTCCTCTTTGTAAAATGACGATAATAACATCAATATCCACCTTCCAAGGCTCTTGTGGGGATTACGTTCTGGGCAAGCTGCTAAGGTCAGTGGTCTTGTGACCAAATATGAAACTGAAGAAGGGCAGACGTCCAGATACGGCCCAGGCGTGGACAATTTTCGCCCGCGTGCATGGCTACGACGCTGGCATTTCAGGGAGACTTTCAGGGAGCCAAACAGAAGAAGCCATCCACCACGACAGACACAGCATATTCCCACAGACATGATCCACACCACTGCAAAATTCTCTCTCTATTCTAGAATTCCTGAGTTAGCCAGCTTTATCCAGCTCAGGATCAAACCCAAAGACTGCCAAGACCAGTCAATGTCTTTCTTCTCAAAGAACATAAAAGAATCCAAGGATGCAGAGAATTCATTCTAACATGAAATCAGCCTCGCTACTAAATAAAACCACCCTCTTCAATCAAAATCTACACTCTTGTCAAGACATCTGTCAAAAATTATAACAAGTAGGAAAAGGGCCACACGGCAGCAGAAAATCCCTTTGGCTGAAAAGTACACTCCGAATTCTTTCATTGAACATCTAGCCAGGGTGTCCAGATTAATTTAAAGCTAACCACAAAATTAGCTACTGCTTTTCTTTTGAGAAGAGGGATTAGAGAAGGTGACTTCTAAATGCTGTCTTTTTCCAGCCTAAAGCAAAGGGGATGAGTGTGGCATGCAGACTGGGCCCTGGGTCCTCAGCTCTGCTGGCCGGCCCCCGGGTCTCTGTCTGTTGTCCTTACTGCTGTCCCCGCCCTCTGAACAAGAGGCCACAGCCTCGTGCTTGTTCAGGTTCATTCCTGTCTCGGAGGGAATTTGTCAAGACAAGGTCTGTGCTATCTGCTGGATCCCCAACGTGTGGAAGGACAAAAGACCACAGCTCTCTCAAATTCAGCCTTGACCAATGTCATGCCCACAGCTCGGAAAAGTACTTCTGTCATCACTGCTCCAAAACGGGGCCCTCCCCACTCTGCCCAGCTCCCAGCCCAGGCCCTGGGGACCCACACTGCTGTTTGTATTGGCCCCTGCAAGCAGCTTGTTCGCACACATCCAGACTACGAGAGCAAGAGAGTTCAGAAGGACCCTCCAACAAGTGAGGGGCCCGGGATGAAAGGGACAGGCGAGATCTAGTGTCCCACAGTAGCTTGTTTTCACTGCCACTGTTGCTTCACCTCACCACCTACCACAAGCTATTCAAACACTCTAAGCAACTCCGGTTCCCAGAAAGCCAAAAGCAAGTATCAGTTGCTCCCTCCAGATAGACTCTTTAAGATTCAAGGGCTCCATTCACCCTGCCTAGACAGACCCATGATCCCTAAAATAAGAAGCAGCTCTCTGAAAACAAACTACTCGTTACTCAACTATCCAAAGATGAGGCCTTGCCCCATACCACAGCCCCCCAACACTCCTCGACCCTAAGGAAGAATCTTAACAACATGCTTCATTATGTCTTTTTTCAGGGTGGGGCAGATTAACTGGGATCATATACACTTAGCACCTGCCCGGTAGGTCAGCAGAACTCAGTAAGATACTTATTATTGATATAATTTTTATTATTCTAAAAATGAGATGTATTTATTATTAAGTAGCTCCCTTAAAAAAATAAAGTAAAAAAATATATATATAATAAAAACCACCAAGAAAAAGAAAAAGAATACTCTTCCTAAAAGGCGTGTCATTCTAACCAAGTATAAACATTCCACGGTCAGTTTTCAGTTTCTCAGGCAAACAAAAAACTAGTATGACAGGAGTGCCTGGATGGCTCAGTTGGTTAAGCAACTGCCTTCAGCTCAGGTCATGGTCCCAGAGTGCCAGGATCGAGCCCCACATCGGGCTCCCTGCTCTGCGGGAAGCCTGCTTCTCCCTCTCTCACTCCCCCTGCTTGTGTTCCCTCTCTGGCTGTGTTTCTGTCTGTCAAAAAAATAAATAAAATCTTATTTAAAAAAAAAAAACTAGTATGACAAAAAAAATCCTAAAAAATAGATATTCTAAAAATTCTTATTTGATTTGGAGTATAATATGTGCAGTGATACACACATAGATCAATTATTAAGAATGCTGTCTGGCACCAACTGTGCATACACACACACACACACACACACACACACACACACACACTTTTAACCCTTTGGAGCACCTCCTATGAGCCAGGCACTACCTTAGGCACTAGCGATACACAAATAAGAAAGACGTGGCCTTGACTTACCTCTGCACTACACAGGCTGGGCTGCTAGCAGGCTCTTTCCTTGTGTATCCGCTCCCATACCGGGTGCTTCCCTAGGGTTAGCAGTCTGTTCATAACAGGCATTGCTTTTCATTTTAATTACATATTAAATCATTACATAAACTGACTACATAGGAGTACAAAAAGTGTTTCTATGAAAAGCAAGTTGAATGCTTTGGAAAGACCTGATGAAGACAAGTTGTCAAAAACAAATTGTTGATGGGTTAAATAGGTGTGAGCAAGGCCATGGTAAAATACTGGAGTGGTGGGGCTTAAAAAATCAGGAAATATTATGCATTTTATTTCTCAAATGTATTTAAGAACACACTTCACTTAAACTGAAACTGGAAGTCACAGGTAATATGTTAAGGACGTACACTTACAAAAGAAAGTGGAAAGAACTCCACTCAGAAGACTCACACTCAAAGAAAAAGCCCCTCCCCAGTCCACATCAAGAAATTTAGAAATATATATACATTTATATATTTTTAGGTTAAAATGCTTTGGAATTATACCTATTTTTTTTTAAGATTCTCCGATTTAATTGACTTTTGGGATCAACAGACCAACTACTTGTCCAGTTGCCCCAGAGAAGAAGGTGCTCCCCCTCTACCAGCCTCTTTCTCTTAGGTCAATACCAAAATGAGTTTATGTTCCCTTTGTGCAAACTAACTAGACAGCGCTTGGGATTTTATAGAACAGATAAATACTTGTTAAATACCTCCCATACAGAAAACATGCAGGTAGAATATTGAATGTTAGCCATATTTCCAGAGCCCTGAGATGCTAATTCTGGTAAACACGAGCCACACAGACTACTTGTAGTCTGAAGCATGGGCCAAGAGATGAGGGATGTCCCCCCACGGCCAGCTCATCTTTGGCCACAAGTCTGGACACGCACCTTGAGTTGATTCAACCCCTGATGTTCCAGCCCGGCCTGGGATGCCATCTCTGCAAAGAGACAATGCCTCAGGGGATGGTTTATGGAGAAAAGGCACCAACTTCAAGTATCAAAGAGCGTTTAGGGGTGAGATCCTAACAGAGGACCCCTTAATCACCAGTGTGGTACGTTTCTGTTTATTTGCATAGAAGTTGGAGTTCTATGCCACATGACAATTTCAGGCACTGAAACTGAAGGGCCATGATCAGCTTCCCACCGGAGCTTTATGCCATCGAGATGCAGTCAGGGGAGGCTTTGGGGGACAGACCTTCTGTCGAGCAGCAAAGAACAAGGGAAGAGGAGACTTCAGTAGAGTTTCAGTGACCAGAGATATTCTTAAAAGAGATATTTAACATATAGAGTATCCCACTGATGGAGAGAGAAAAATACCACCACCACCCTTTTTTTTCTTTGCTTTTAGGGCAAGAAATTGATGGGAGAGGAGGGAAAAGCACTGGGGGAGCCTTTGTATATTGTGAGCTGAGTTTGTTTTTACTCTTTCTGCCAACAGAGGCAAGGTAATTCTATAAGCATCATTTAACTTTCTCCCTAGAAACAAAACAGAGGAAGGCAGTTAATGCCTTTTACTCTCCATCTCCAATTTCCAACTCCAGTATCACTTGTTTTTCCCGGAGAAAATTAAATTGAGTCTCACAGAATGGCCCCCAAATGTGTGCTTTCAAAGGCAGATCCCAAAACTGATGGGATCCTTAGTAAAAGGATGAGGAGCTATTTTCCATTTCAATTTGGAGGCAGAAAATCTGTGGGTCACCTTGTCTTCATTAGGGGTAAGCCTAGATGACCTCCAGGATTTCTCTCCTTCCAAAGAAATAAAAGAAAAAAAAATGATTTTTCAATTACAGCTGCTGAATTTTAAGTCAGGTATCAGCAAGAAATTCCTAAATTTGAGAGCTGTCAATCAGGGGAACAGGTTCCAAAATAGGTTGTGGAATCTTCTTCCCTAGAGACAGTTAAAAATAGCCCAGGCAGCCATCTGTCCTGCTAGGGTGCAGCCCTTCCAGGAGGCGGGTGACAAAACAAAACCCTGCTTCCCTCCCAGGAAGTCTCCGACAGAGAAGTGATAAGGTGGATAAGGAAAAAGGGAAGGAAGCAGAAGTCCATCTGGGCCCAGGTAAGGCTGTGGAGGAGCTCGCTGAGACTTCCTGTGGCAAAGAGAAGACAAGGGCTGCAAAGAGGAAAATACTGGAGGAAAAAGACAGGAAATAACCACACGACTCAGAGCTCTGCAGGGAGAGCAGAGCCAATTTGCTTCTTAGCTGTGGCAGCTCCATTTGGGCCTAGGGACTGGGAGCTCAGCCGCAGATCCTTAGGGAGGGTATTATTCCCCTCCCTAGTTCCCAAAAGAGTGTATACATGAAGCCAAAGTGAAAGATCAGAATCTGTCAAATAAATCCAAGATCTTCCCAGGTAACCGGCAGCACCCACCGAACATCTCCACCAAGTTTTCTTTAAAAAATACAGTCCTTTTGTTTCCAGGGCTGTCCATAATCCTACCCATATCCTGCATTTCTCTCATTGCTATGGAAAGGTCTCTTGGGACATAAAAAGGAACAAAACCTCCATAGACCTTTAAAAACCTAACCCCAATGGGAAACGCAAGAGGCAGCACTGCTATGGCCTGTACAGAATTGGAGCTGTCCTTCTCCCTGCAGACACAAGCAGCACTTTGACCCCCTTCTCTGTGCAACCACTGCAAATGTCCACACTTGGGGCTCTCAGCTAAGTCTTTGTTCCTCACATGGTGTCTTCCTACAGCACTGGAGTCAGACACGGGGCGCTGTCAACATGGGCCTCAGGGTACCCAGCTTTGCTGGTAGACAAAACACAGGAAGCCCACTGTTTTCTAAGCCCACACAGTGCAAGAGGCCCCTGCAAGGGGAAAGATGGCAGTGACCAGGCCACTGACTGAGCTGAGGTAGGCAGCACACTGGAGACAGAAGCGAGGGATGGCCACCAGCTGTTGAGAGCCGGACGTAAAAGAGTCCGGGCCAGACTGGTGCCTGGAGCTCAACTCTTTAAAAAAGAATTTTCTCTGGCCAAGGCTGCCAACTAAGGAGAAACCTGAAGCTCAAGCATGCAGCCTGGTGATTTTTCTCCCCTTTCAGCAAAGCCAGTGAAATTTGCAAAGATAACCAGAAGAAATACAGCAGGGCCCCCGTTTTAAGATGAGCTTCGGCAGAAGAGAAATCCGAGTCTGTTCTGTTCTTGCAGCTGGCCTAGGTCAGATGAGAGGAGGCTTTTACCGACACAGAAGGTACCAGACTTGCTGAGAAGAACGAGAAGATGATGGATCGGAAAGGGCCCTGTAAATTCACATGGCCCAAAACAAATCAAAACGATTATCATCAGTGCTAGTAGCACATGGGCTGTCCCCAAACCACGTGGCTAAATGGGAGCAATGTCACCAAGAGAAGCAGAGACGACATTCTGAGTCATCTCCTATGGCCACACTAGGGGCTTGGCTAGGGCACCATCTTCTATCCTGCTGGTTTGGAGGCAAAGCCAGCTATGAAAAGGATTAGACTCGCCACCCCCACCCCTTTATTTGAGAGAGAGAGAGCATGCACGAACAGAGCAGGGGTGGGGGGCACAGGGACAGGGAGAAAGAGAATCTTAAGCAGGCTCCATGACAAGGTGGAGGCCAGTGTAGGGCTCTAACTCCCAACCCTGACATCATGACCTGGGCGGAAATCAAGAGTCACATAATTGACTGAGCCTCCCAGGGACTTCAGGCTCCTTCCCTTTCTTTGCTGGCCAGAAACCTTAACTCTCTGGAATATGCTGGACACTGTGGTCAAAATCCAGGACTTGGGAACAGCATACTGGGAAGTCTCTCTCCTCAAAACCTGACTCAGGTGCAAAGGGGGTGGCTCAATCCAGGAACCGTCCTACATAGCTACGAAATCCAGGGTCTGCTCAATTTTCAGAGCTGGGATCTTCAACACCTTCGGGATTCATTCCTCAGATACGGGGTTCGGGCTGGTTAAGGCCTTGGGGAACTGCAACTAAGCAGCAAGGGAGCTGGTTTCCAAGGAGGAGACTGAGCCCATGATGAAGGAGTAGAGCCTCCTCTAGAGGTCGTCCCCTCCAGCTGCCCATCACCTCTCGCCTGCCCCTTGAAGACTACAGGGCTTCTGTATGGACAGGTGAGCAGGCATCCGGTTCTTCAAGCTCTCCTTGCCAGGAAAGCACACGCTTTCTTTCTGTAGCCTGGAGCTAGTAAAAGAAGGGAAGGAAGGAGCTAACAATGGAGTAACCAACCCACCAGCTCCCCATTCATTCTCATAACTCAACATGATGAGGCTGGCTGCCTGCCAGTCAGTATTCGCCCTAAAAGGACACAGTTGAAAGGGCTGTGAAATCAGAGTGTGGGACCGCAAAAGAGCATTGGACTATACACATCAAAAGTTCTTGGTTGGGGGGGGGGGGGGAGGGGATTATTTAATGCAGAGGAGCATAAAGGAAGGAACTTTTGGGGTATAGAAATGTTCAATATACTGATTATGACTGTGGTTACACAGGTAAGTACACTGGTCAGAACTTCACTGGGCTGTAATTTTTAAATGGCTGTGTTTTATAGTATATAATACACCTCAACAAAGTTTTAAAAATTAAGAAATCTGCATTCTAAATTCTGATTTGGTCCTTGTTAACTGTGTGAGCTTGCACAGTCAGTCTCCCTAATGCATCAGTTTCCCCACCTGTTAAACGTAGTTAATAATTTTCGCCTTGCTTAGGGATTCTTAAGGTCAAATGACATCATATCCTTCACAAAGCACAAGATGCTAAACAAATAGGAGATACTTGTAGTTAACGTTTGTTCTATAACACTTGGGACATCCGTTGTCATACATTTCCTGCTGATCTCTAGGTCTGGAGGGGAAATTCAGATCTATTTAATTGCTGATGGTTCAGAAATCTTTCCCCTGGAAACCTTGACCTGAGAATTCTTTCCCCTGGCTATCCGCTCACCCACCTCTTCACTGTGTAAATGTGACTTCCTGTGGGTGCACGGGCCCTTCGGGCTCCCATAGAGAAGTACCCCGACGTGGGAGCACAGCCTCTGAACACAGCTACTTGACCAGAACGCAGACGCCATGGCTGATACCATTCTGAAACGGAGGACTGTTCCCTTTTTGGGGAAACCAGTGAGTTCACATTCTATGCATTGCAAAAGAGAGCGCCTTATAGAATGACAAAATGGGGAAAAAAACACAGAAGCCTGGGCAGTTAGGTACAAATCTACCCAGCTGGAAGGGTTAGCTAACAGGGACTGAGATGATCTAATCAACTCCTTCATTAAAAAAATGAAGAAGAGGGTGCCTGGGTGGCTCAGTTGGTTAAGTGACTGCCTTCAGCTCAGGTCATGATCCCAGAGATCCGGGATCGAGTCCTTGCTCGGCGGGAAGCCTGCTTCTCCCTCTCTTACTCCCAGTGCTTGTGTTCCCTCTCTGGCTGTGTTTCTCTCTGTCAAATAAATAAAATCTTAAAAAAAAAAAATGAAGAAAAAAAAAAAACTAGGAAATTAAATTCTCTGACAAGGAGAGTTCAAAGCTAAGCGAAACTGTAGGTAGGTTCCAGTGCAGGTGCTTCAGCCTTTCCACCAACTGCCCGCTCCCCCCAACATACAGTCATTTAGTCCCTAAGATCCTCTCCTTCCCCACAATGGCGTCTGGTAGCCTTGGACCCTTATCCACAGCTCTTATGGGAAATAAATGTGATCTTACGCTAAAGTATAAATAAACAAATAGCACTTTTGAGTAAGAGGAGGGAAGAGACCATTTTTAAATGGGTCAAGCCAATAGTGCGGGAGATATCTTCAGCCCACCCTCACACAGGGGCCCCGAGAACAGCCCCCATATCACACCCAGCAGCTGGTTTTCTACCCAGCCTTAGGTAAACACAGAACTAAAGCTTGCAACTCTTCCAGATAAGTTCAAGTGGGCTAACAAAGAAGCTCAAGTGCGCCTGCAGAGGTCAGGTCTTATCCACAAGCCTGCCTTATCTTCTAGTGCCTAAGCAGTAACACTGTCCAATGGGAAGGTGTGTTACACGTCTTGCCTAAATGGAAATCGGAGCTCCATACACACCCTGCCATTCTTCCTGGCAAATGCTCCTTTAAAATCCATGTCTTCAGAATAGCGTTCACTCCGATGGAGAGAGGAAGCAAGTCCTCTCTTGGAGGGGGCAGTTGTGGAAAGGTTAAAGGAAGACTTGCTTCTTCTCTCCATCAGGTCCACTTTTTACCTCCTCAAAGCCACCATCGTCTCTCACTTGACTCCTGCCTGCCAAGAATCTTGTAACTGACACCCTTCCCTCCAGTTTTTACCTGCCAATGTCTATTTTACCTACAGCAAGCAGTGTGATCTTTAAAAAAGCAAATCAGATGTGTTACTCCCCTGCTTATTGCCCTCCAGTGGCTTTCCACTGCTCTGGGAATCAAATGCAGAGTTCTGGCCATGCTCTCTAGGCTCCGTGTGGCCTGACCCCACCTGCCAGTTCCATCTCCCTCCCGACCCTCTCCTGCTTGCTCCCTGCCTTCTACGAGATCACACAGACCTTCTCTCTCTTCCTCACACATGCACAGCTCTGTGCACCTTCAGATCTTAGCACCTGCTCCTCCCTCGGCCCCCAGACCTGCCTTGGGCTGACTCTTTTCTTCCCACCCCCAGGCCGCTCAGATGTCACTTCCAACAGGCTTTCGTGGACCACACCTGGGTTAAGTAAGCAAGGCCCAGCAACCTGGCCAGCCCCTCTGAGCACATCCCCTTATTTTTTATTTCCTTCACTACACTCCACTTCCTGAATTTCACTGCTCCAAGTATCTGTGTTTCTGTGTATTTCTCCCACTAAGATGACAGCTCCCCGAAAGCAGGGTTGTTCCATCTTGTTGATCACTCTATTTCTAGCACCCAGCCAGAGCCTGGCACACAGTGGCCTTGTACGTTGGCTACCCGAATAAAAAAAAATGAATGAATAAATATTTTTTATATGAACTGAACAGAAGGTCTTTCAAGATCAAGTAAAGCCTTCTGGGAGGCCCCAAAGAGGCAGCATCCCGGGTCACGCCTATGCTCACAAGAAACGCCAAGAGTCACACACACTTTACCAACAGGGAAATATATCTGTAAGATGGGAGGTGAGATCGTGTGCCTCCATTTCCCTAATTAATCATCAACACTCGTAGTCTGAGATATCTATAACACCAACTCTGACATCGATCTGAAGGAAACCCATCCATTTAAGCTGACAAAAACACGCTGTCATTTTCATTTCCATTATAAAGCATGCCAAAGTAGCAGAAATATTTTGATTGATTGCACATCTTTCTCACAATCCAAGTGGCAATTGATCAGCTTACCAAGGGACAAATAGCTCAACAGCTCAAGTCAGAGGCAGAAAGTCTTGCCTTTCTTTCTTTACTTACAAGACCTAAGTAAGATACTGAAAATACAGGGGCACCTGGGTGGCTCAGTTGGTTAAGCAACTGCCTTCAGCTCAGGTCATGATCCGGGAGACCCAGGATGGAGTCCCACATCAGGCTCCCTGCTCAGCGGGAAGCCTGCTTCTCCCTCTCTCACTCCCCCTGCTTGTGTTCCCTCTCTGGCTGTGTTTCCCTCTGTCAAATACATAAAATCCTTAAAAAAAAAAAAAATACTGAAAATACAGAAAATTGCTAATACCTAAAATTTTCTTTTAGGAGACACTAAACTGTGACACCATCACCCCTTTTGTTTGGAATAAGGTAAGATGTATACACGTGTGCATATGTATTTGTACACAATGTATATACCTACATATGTATGTATCTATAAATTAGACAAGTAACTAACAGCAAGGCACTACCCTACTGCAAAGCCTGTGGGATATTAACCCCAATGCCAGGAAGGCATCTCCAAAAACATCAATCCTGGCCCCACAGAGAACAAATGAGTTAACAGAACTAAGAGGGCCCTGAGACTCTGAAAGAAACAAGCTATAGAAATCCTGAAAGTAGGGGGCGTGGGGGGGGGGGAGAAAAACAAGTACAAATACAGTCTCTAGGGGTTGGTGGAAGGGATGTTGCATAAAGACAGTCAAGGTGTTCATTACTGAAGAGCCCTTCAGGCTGAAGAGAGCCATCCTTGACTACCCCTCCACTTCCCGCGGCCACCCAGCTCTTCTTTTCAAGGATCCGCAGTGATCAGGCTCCCTCTACTCCAGGCTATTGACTCAGTGGCCCTCCTGACAGCCCCAAGTCCCGGAGCTGCTCAGGCGCTCGGGTGTGCGAGCAAGGCAGGCCAGCACAGGTTTCCACCACACCCGGCTTCAGCTTGGTAGAAAATGAAAATGGCCAAAAGGGTTTTAATGAGTTGTTAATGATTTAAGTATGCATAGTGATACGCTTGCAAGATAAGACAAAAGGAACTTAACGAAGAATGTGTTCAATTCTACAACCCTGGCACACACGTAGAAACAAAGGTTGCAAGATCATCGCATGTCTCCATACCCTCCCCACACAAGCCCACCATACCCTTCCTAAAAAAGCATCCTCTTCTCTTACGTCTCCCAGACCATTCAACAGCCTTCCTTCACACTTTCATCCTACAGTTCGGCATCCTACACCTGGCCTGTGCCTGACGTCAACCCTGACTCTCAGCCACATCCCCCAGGACTAAACTGGAGCTGTTTCCTGTGGACAAAAGTACAATGGTTTGCCTTTAAGATCACCTCCTTGAAGGGAAGCTGGTTTTAAGCTGATTAATAAACTCCATGCTTCCAGGTTCTCACACTTGGAATGCTTTTTTCTAAGACACCCCAATTAGAGAAGAGGTGCAAAAAATGGATCCCTGGGTTAACTGAAAAGGAATGTCATCTTTAAAAGGAGGGGGCACCTAGGTAAGTCAGTCCGTTGAGCATCCACCGCTTGATCTCATCTCAGGTCTTGATCTCAGGCTCCTGAGTTCAAGTCCCATGCTGGGCTACAAGGTAGGCACAGAGCCACTTAAAAAAAAAAGTAAAAATAAGTAAAAAGGAAAAAAAAAGGCCCTGGCAGATACTAGCAGACACATGCTATTCTTTTGTACAACATTTTTGTAAACAGATTTGATTTTCTTTACTCGAATTTATCCAATTTTGGAGTTTGCAATATCAAAACAGATCTACAAGGTCCTCCAATGTTCCATTTTCAGCTCTAAAATAAATTTTGTTTAACATTAGGTTAAGACACTTAGGTTGCTGTAAATAAGAATGATTCTCAGACATGATTAAGATGGCTTTTCAATCAACCACAGTATGTCACAATCACCTGCAATGCTCAGCACAGTGTTAAACACCAGCGATGGGCACCCATGAAGTATAACATAGAATTTCCGTCATCCACACCTAACAATGTAGAGACAGCCCTCAATGAATTTACCAACAGAATATGTTACATAAGATTATTTGTAATTTCAAACACAGTTCACCAGTTTCAGTTCTCAGGTGGATAGAGAACCAATTTAGCCCCTAGTGTAAGTGAAACAGCGAGTGTGTGCAAATGAAACCCGATCTAGAAAACTGGCCTAAGACCAGAAATATCTAAGGCATGAACAGCGCTTTGTTAGCTACCCAGTTTCTCATATACGTAAACATTCACCAAGACACTGTGGATACGTAGTATTTGGTAGAAAGACAGTAATGTTTCCAATGGCTGAGGACAGTAAGGCACAGAAGGCCTAGAACCTGCTTCAAAGTCAACCAACTGGACCCCCGGGGCTGTTCTTCCAATTCCAAATCCTGCTCTCTCCCAGCTAGCGCCAAACTGAGAACTAGGTGTGGATTGTTGGGTTTTGCTTTGTTGTTTAAGACTGGAATCTGAGAAAGAGGAAATTTCATTTGAGAAAGATGAGGTAAAGGGAAACCAGGTGATTCAAAAGAGGCTTAGGGGCACTTTTAGAGGCTTTAGACCAAGAGAGCACTGGGGTTTTATTGCTTTCCTTTCACTGCGAGCTTCACACAGGGCCTGTTCCCCCTTTCAGGTGGTCTTCGCCTTTTCAAGTTCGCCTGCCATGCTTAAGGCGTCTTGGAGGAGGGTGTTCGTGTGGGTTTTAACCCATGAATGGGAGTACGCCATCCAGAAGGGTTGGAGAAGAGTTTCCTCATAGCTAGGTAAGCACTGAAAAAGAGGAATGTGAGGAAAAAGACGGACATGCATGTGAGCAAGACCACCTGACGGAGAATGAGAAGAGTTGCCAGCTAGGAAGACAGGCAAAGGGGGTCTGGGGACTGAGGGAGGGCACCGTTCTAGTAAAGAGTCCGTGGGGCAGAGTGTTCAGTTAGGCGAAACCACTGCACCATCAGGCCAAGGGAGATGAAGGAGGAGGCGGTGGCAGGCATGACCCAACCATGCAGGAATACGGTCTCTCCCCTCGGCAAGGCCAACACTTGAGAAGACATCTATGTTATCAGGTGACCACACAAATAATGACACATCTGTGACTTCCACAAAAATCTCTCTGACTGAATAAATGTACAAAGAGTCTCATCCCTTCATCCAATAACCCACTAAACATTTGGTATGTATCCAGAACCACACCAGATGCCCAGAAAACAAAGGTACGCAGGGATGGTCCCCGCCTTCAAGGAGCTCACAGCTGAGCAGGCAAGAACGATATACAAACAAATAAGTGCAAAATAGTCAACTGGTATGAATTTCTTCAGTTCAGTAACGACCACAGCCCTGGCACAGTAGGCTTCCAGCATAAACAGAGCCCAGTGGATTCCCCAACACGCTCTACTTGGCAGACTTGCTATTTATCATTTGCTCATCCATATACAGAGGCTCACACTAACACTTAGGCCAAATCTATGTTATTAATCACATATTTGCTGGCTAAGTCATTTTCCCGATGTCTACCCTGCCCAAGTGGGTGTTTGGTTTCCAAGGGGGAAGAATGTGTGTGCATAAATCTCGCCCAAATTGTGTAAGAGCAACCTGAACTTGGGGTGGTGCTAGAAGGGTTCACCATAGCATGGCATGTCCTTTCAAGTATGGCCCAGAGAGCAACAGGTGATTCACTTTAATAAACATCCTTGAGTCGATGTTATGTAGGTTAAGTACCATGAAAACAAACTCCAAGAGACCGTCCACCTTCTGTTGCAGCAAATAAAATCTTAGTTTATATTTGTTTGGGCCGTGTCATTTACAAAGCATTTATGAAATGGTTATCTCATTTAATCAACACAGTAACCCTTAGTTATGAGTATTATATGGTCATCTTTTATCTGAAGAAGCTGAGACCAGAAGATTTTTTGCAGGGCCATGCAATTAATAGCAAGGGTCAGAGCTGGGTCTGGCACTCAGGCCTTCTGACCTCCAGTTGGGTGTTTGATTCTCCCAAACTGGGGAGTAAAATTCCCAAGCCAATGGTCAGTAATGTCCGTTACCTAGAAAGAAAAAATAAAAAGGAGGACAGTAATTCCTCCATTCTCCCTAGATCCAACACACTGGATGACAGTAAATCACAGGCCATTCTGTTTGGAATAGAAATAACACTAAAAATTCAAAGCCTTTGGAGGTGATGATGGAATACATTCAGTTCCGCCGCTGATATCTAAAATATATTTGCCTATAAATAGCTTTAGCTTGATCCCCTCTCTCAACAAATCCCACATCACACTCTCCAATCAGACTCTCCAACCAGGAGCTATCTCACCATCCCAAAGTTATTCAAATGAAGGCGATTAGCCACTCCTGCCTCCACACCTCGAAACGAAAAAGCACCAGCACCACCCAGTCCTGTTTTGCTGAACTCAGCCTCTCCCACACTCCCTGGGATGCTTTTTTAAATAACTTGTTCATTAGCCAGCTCTCAGTCAACCATGGGAGCTAGGGGGGTGGAGGGGGTGGAGGGGGGGGGCTTCAACCCACTTTTCTGTATTTCTCAGAGCAGGAGAGATGCTCCTCAGCAGAGCAGAGAGGCTCAGAACTCAAATTTTCCCTTTCCTTGTTTAGCCAGGGCTCATTCCCTACAGGGTGTGGGGAAAGAAAATGCTATTAATTCTCAAACGCAAACAGTGAGTCCCCTTGAAGGGGGGAACATTTCTCAAACTGAAATGTGAAAAAGCTGCAAACGAGGTCAGGTATTTGGCATGTACACCGAGGTGCCATCTATCTTACAGTTTCTCTGCAACACTCCCAAATTAGAAGAAAGGAAAATGACAGCTTTAATGAAGGGGAGAGGGTGTGGGTAAGAGCTGGTACTGTCACTTACCTGGTAAAATTCCTCCTTGAATGAACTGTCACCTCAAGCTCAGGAGTCTAAAATAACCCTGACTCTCTTGCCAAGTGCAGCATCTTCTCCTGACTTCCCCACAACTATTCCTGCCATCGCCATCAGCCTTCTCCCTGTGCCCTGAGCTAGGAACCTCAGGCCCACCTGACTCCCACCTTGCCCGCGCTCCTTGCCCATCTCTGCACCTCAGCTCCCCATCTTAGTGGTACCTCTGGATTCCAGTGTGGTCAAGCATGGGCCTCGGGTAAAGGAACAGGCTGGCTTTGGAGCCACACAGACCTGGCGCTGCGTCACCGCCCCCTTGGATCAAGGGCCCGAGCACAAGTTTCTAGGTCAGTTACTGGACAATTGCACTTCGCTCGCTGGTGGCTCTGTGACTTGGTCACATTTAGCAACAACCTCACAGCACCCACTGCAGGGACCCCGCACAAACGAGCGCCCACTGTGTGTGCAGGAGCAGGCCTCCCTTGCCAGCCTGGAGCAACCGGGGAGTCTCTCTGAAACACAACCGCATCACCCCAGGCCTCCATCAGACTGTCCCTATTGTTCTCCTTGGCCTCAGCCAGTGCCAGACCCTGCCTGACCTCCAAGATGATCCAGAACCATCGAGGCCCATCCTCTTCCTGTCTCTGCCTCCTCTGCTCCAACCAGAGGCCACTCACTCACTCCTTCTGACTTCCTGACTGCCGACCACAAGCGAACACGGCTCTGGATGCTGGGGATGGACGATGAAGGGCTGTCCGCCCTCAGGAGCTCACAAGCGTCCCTTTGGTAGGGAGTGTGTTTCTGGGGAAAATGGCTTGAGGTGGGTGTGAGGACGGATAAAGCCATCCTTGTATTCTGGTGCAGGAAGTGATGCAGGAATGGTCAGCCCAGTGGGGGCTATGGGAACGCCACCGAGGGAGGCACACGCTGCCTCTGTCCTTCCCTCCTACTCTGGAGTCAGCTGAAGCCTGCTCCATCAGTCAAGGCCTTATTCACGCTGGCCCACACCTCTCCATCTCTGAGTTCCGCAAGTTCTTATCAACATGACTCATTTTCAGTCACCCACTGGCTGACATCATCTCTAGTGTTGCTGGGGGTTAAGTTTTTTGTTGTTGTTACTTTTCGTACACATTGGCTGTTTTTCTCCACCAGTCTACATGACTGTAGAAGATACAGACTAGATAGACTCTAAACACCTCTAAATCTCTCTCGGACCTACACAGTAATTATTTGTGGCAGAGGTGAAATATCTGGAAATATTGACAATCACAAAATCTGTATTCTTTTAATGGTGATAAACACCTGCCCTCCTCACTGTCAGGTCCTGGCTTCCGAAGGGGTATCGCTGTGTCCGACCCAAGATGACAGAGAAGACCCCTGGGCGTCTCTGAAAATTTCTCAAAACATAATTTGCTAAAATTGTCATTTTAAGCCTTAGGAAAGCCTTTCTAAGTGAAAGAAGTTCTCATCCCAAGTGGCACAGGGTTAGTACCTCTATAGTGCCCACAAATACGTGCCAACTCGACATCCATGCTAATGTGATGTGACAAATCAATGGGGAAAGGGATGGACCCTTTCAATAAGTGAAACTAGAACAAATGGTTAGCCATATGGAATATAAATAAAGTTAGGTCCCTACACCATTCACAAAAATAAATTCCTCATTTATGCAAGGCAAATATGTGAGAAGCAAAACTTAGAAGCCTTTAGAAGAAATATAGGCGGGGGTATCATTATAATTTCGATATAGGAAAGGATGTATGTGTTTAAAAAAAAAAAAGTCCAAACAAAGAAAAAGCTAGATAGATGGGAGTATCTTACAACAAAACTTCTTAGACATCAGAGAATCCAGTAAAAAGTAAAAAGATAAGGTAGCTCTGGGAGAGGTACATGTAACCCATATCACACGGGTAACCAGGATATATAAGAAATACGCACACAGCAATAAGAAAAAGGAAAATAACCTAAAAGAGCCATCTCTAGATTGCTGTTCAAGAACTACTCCGGGGAAGGTTCCAGCCCATCTTCTCCCAGAATGTCAAGGACAGAAACACAGTGAAGCGGCATCTTATCCCACTTCTGTATGTCTATATTTTATTCCCACTTATAAATTTGTTATCATATTACTATCTCAATGTATCTAAACAACAACCCTGCAATGTAGGCAGAACATATAGTATAGCATTTTATTGACAAGGAAATTGAGACTCAAGAAGGCAAATGATAAATTCAGGGACACATATCCAGCGATTCTTAGTGAGAAGCAAAACCTAGATTTTCCACCTTCTAATCCATCACCTTTCCATTAACGAAACAAACAAAACTGCCTCCTCTTAAAAACAAAATAACATGTTCATAGCGGCTTTATTCATAATAACCCCAAAATGGAAATAACTGAGTTGTCCTTCAGTGGATCAATGGTCAGCAAACCCATGTACATCCGTATCAGCCCTAAAAAGGAAAGAACTAGTAATACGCACAACAACCTAGATAAATCGCCAGGGAAGTACCCTCAGTGAGAAAAAGTTGATCCTAGGGCGCCTGGGTGGCTCAGTTCATGATCCCGGAGACACGGGATGGAGTCCCACATCGGGCTCCCTGCTCGGCGGGAAGCCTGCTTCTCCCTCTCTCACTCCCCCTGCTTGTGTTCCCTCTCTGGCTGTGTTTCTCTCTGTCAAATAAATAAAATCTTTAAAAAAAAAAAAAAAAAGAAAGAAAAAGAAAAAGTTGATCCTAAAAGACTACATTTTCTGATTCCATGTATGATATTCTGGAAATGAGAAGGCTGCAGTCATGAGAACAACTGGTGGCTCCAGGAGTTAAGGACTAAGGATTACGGGAGGTGGGATAAGGGATAATGGCAGGCAGACAGGATAATAAAAGATCAAATGAGCGATCGCCTTACTAATGAGGCTGTT
Source organism: Spilogale gracilis (assembly GCA_004023965.1). NCBI lineage: Eukaryota > Metazoa > Chordata > Mammalia > Carnivora > Mephitidae > Spilogale > Spilogale gracilis. Next base: position 145,068 of record PITA01000439.1, on the reverse strand, counting down.
CGGTATTTTGACTGTATCAATGTCAATGTCCTGCATGTGACATTGTACTGTAGTTCTGAAAGACTTTAACCATTGGGGGAAATTAAGTAAAGAGTACTGCAATCTACTGTTTTTTCCAACTACTTATGGATATGTAATCATCTCAAAATATTTCAAAAAGACCAAACATTTTTCAAAGGCCTAAAATGGTGCTGTCGCACCACTCAGAGGCTAAATGAGATAAAGTACAGAAAGGCACGACACACACCGCCATGCACACAGTTAATACTAAGTACAGTCACCATCTTCCACCCCAACCATTGCTCATTATCAGACCATTCTCTCGTCTCCAGGCTTTCATATCCATCCACCGTGGTCCTTCATTGTACTTGTGCAACCTGTCCATCCCTTTTATTACCCTGAAGCTCCCTGAAAGCCAAAATCTTCTTCCACATCTCTACATGCCCACAACCTCGCACAAAACCAACACAGAGTAATGGGTGCTGGTGGGAACAAGTTCACAATTTCCGTGTTTAATACAAAGTATCCCCACATCGGTAGACGTGAGGAGTGGAAGAGACTGGGAAGAACACCCCAGAAGCCTGAGCCAATGCCCTGAGAGTTTCATCAATGATCTCTTCCTTCCCCAAACCCGAGAATCCATGTGAAGCAAAGGTCTGCACAGAGGGTGTGGTGGCAGCAGCAAAAATACAAGTTCAATTTCAGGCCTCCTTTGTTTTATCCTGTTTCAAGCTCCGCAAATGAAGGAATTGACCATTTATAGTCTGGGTCACTGGAACAAGATGGGAAGGTAGGCTGTGGTGTACTCTTCTGGAAAATATTTTAAAGGTTAGCTGACATCCCTTTTCCTGAAATGACTGGGCGGGGTGGGGGGGGTGGGCAGAAGAATGTACTAAATGATCTGTCAAGATCTCTCAGAGACCTCACACTCTCTGCCTGGGCAAACATATCTGGTTCACATGGAGTGCGGAGGGGGTTCCCACACCCTGAAAATAATGCTAGTGCCTTACTCCTCTTCTTATAGTTTTTGAGCAAAAGAAAGGAAAGAGAGAGAGAAAGAGAAAGAGAAAGAAAGACAGACAAAGAAGAGAGAAAGAGAGAGAAGGAAAGGAAAGGAAAGGAAAGGAAAGAAAGGAAAGGAAAGGAAAGGAAGAAAAAAAAGACTCAAAAAAAGGAAAAGAAACACACACATAAGCGGGTGCTTTGCTGCTTCTAATGTTATCAGATAATTTTTCAAAGTCTTATTCAATTACATATCATGGTCTTAATCTGCAATCTCCACAGGCCAGATAGGCCTCCTTTCACATCATGTCCACTGAGCCTACAGAACCCAAGGATCCCTCCCTAGTAATTCCAGCTCATAAACATGACATCATTTTACATTAAGTTTTGTGTGTGTGTGTGTGTGTGTGTGTGTGTGTGTGTGTATACACACGCCTGCACCCTTGAGAGCCTGGTCATCTAGGAGCAGTCAGAAGGAGATGTGGGGCCATATCAGGTTAAAAACTTGGGAGGTTTCTGTTTCTACCTAGATAATGATTAACTCTTTTTTGCTGCTGAATCCAGAAGCGCTGCCATTTCCCAACCAGCAGTCCTGCTCCCTGGTCAAAAGAGCAAATAAGAGCTCACATGCACACATCTGACTCTGGGAAAGAAGTAAATGGCGCAGGTCAGTTCCAGGCTTTGCCAGGGAGAGTGCTACTGAAGTTTTAAGGAATACTAAGTGTTTTTAAATTGTGTCACTGCCCGCCTTAAAATATCCAGATCAAGAACCGCATTAATCAAAGCAACAGACACCATCTAACCAAAATGCTTCAATGTTTCATTGAAAATTGCTGACTTCAAAGAGTGGAGATAAGTTACAACACCACAAATCACTGAATAAATAAGAGAGATCAAGAGATACAGCACAATTGACTTCAACAACTACTAACACACAAAGCCTATTAATGTTTAAAGATAAAACTTTAAGCCAGGAGTACAAGAGATGAGAGGAAAGAATCTATGGTTATCTATTCTCTGGTTTCCATCCTTCCCTCGGGACAATAATCAGCATGGAATCGCTCTGCAGGAACTCACTGTATAATAACCAGTTTGTGGTCCCAGGTCCTAAAAATGATGAAGCGAAGAACTAGTGATCCATCTTTCTACTTTCCCACTGAGATGGGACTACCAAAGGTGGAAGGACTTGTCCAACATTATGCAGCTAGTCCTCCATTATCCTACAACTGTCCCCGCCTCCCTGTGAAGGATCTTTTTTAAGTGCCGTAACGATAAAAATATGAGCTGTCATTATTATTAATAGTACTCATTGTAAAACAACAGACTGTTTCTTAGCCTATTCATCAGGTGAAAAGAAAACAAACATAAACAGGAAAACATTTCCACTCCACATCACGGCATACCTCACCACAATCCCCACACAAATCCCTTAGTTGACAAAGGGCCTAACCCATGTAGAGGGGCACGAGGGGCAAGAAGCCATCCTCCGTCCTCAGAGAGCCTGCAGCCACTTCCCCCTTAGCCCAGATGTCTACAATAACCCTATTCCAGTTCCACATCCACACGGCCTCCCTCTAGTTTGTCCCAGCCCAGATGTCAGGGATTTAAAAGCCTCCCATTTCCCTATTCTTAAATCGTAACTAAAGACAATCGCCCCACTTCCTTTTTCTTTCTGCCCCATATGTGTGCAGCAGCCAGGCCAGGCCGGCAAAGTTCTGGGACCAGGGAGAGCAAAGTTCAGAGAATATAGGGGCTTTGTTCTTACAAGTTTGCCTGCTTAATAGGGTCAACACTGTCATCTTCCGTATCTTAAGTAAGCAAGAATAAGAATAAGCACGAAAGCTGGAAAGGCATTAGAAATTTTCTGATACAAGCGCTAATTTCCTAGATGAGAAAACCAAGGTAGAGAAGGGTCAGGTCGGTGTGTCCCAAAAAGACATTCAGAACGTGGCCTAAACTCCATTTTGCATCCTGATCCTAGGAAATGAGAACTATGGACTAGAACAGTGTCAGTTCGCCTTGGGTTCACCCTCCATCTCTATCACTTACCAGCTGCATGCTTTGAGCAACTAGATGGCCTCCTGGTGCCTCATCTGTGAAATGGGGATCATAAAAGCGGTTACCTCACAGGGCTATAGGGAGATTCATGCATTAATATACGTAAAGCATTTAGAGATTAAACATAAGGAGTGCTCAATAAATGTTAGCCACCATCATCATTGTCAGCTGTTAGCTAGGGCCAAGAATGACTGTCTCCATTTCATGGATGAGGGCACGAGGGGCTTGGAGACCTGAGGTGACTTACCCCCAAATCACAGTGGTAAATGGCAAAGCCAAACTAAAACCCAAATTTTCTGCCTCCAAATGGCACTCTTTCCTTTGGAACCATTCTCCCTGCAGTTCAAGTTGTGATGACCCAAAGGGAATGTTGCTCCAAAATAGGTACTTCAGTCAAGAGGCCTCCCCACAGAGCAGCTTACTCATCTGACAAGATCTGGCCCAAAACCCTCCACCCCAATCAATCAACCGATAAAAACACAAGAGGAATACGAGTGGAAAAGGGAGCTCTCTAAAGGATCCCAACCTTTGGAGAAATTGTTGCTAACTCTTTAGAAACTGGATGTATTTCCTTTTTTTTTTTTTTTTTAAGATTTTATTTATTTATTTGACAGAGAGAAACACAGCTAGAGAGGGAACACAAGCAGGGAGAAAGAGAGACAGAGAAGCATGCTTCTTGCCCAGCAGGGAGCCTGATGCCGGGACTCTGGGATCATGACCTGAGCCGAAGGCAGAAGCTTAATGACTGTATTTCTTAAAGCTCATGGCATATGTCATATCTTGGCGAGCTCATGCTCTTGGATCCCTTTGTTTTCTGCCGTTTGTCTTCCTGTAGAGCCCTGGCCACCCGGATGCCCATAGCTGGTGAGGTCATCCTCTGCATTCAGACCCTGCCCACCAAACTGTGATTTGAGATGCAGGACCTGGGATCAGGGAGCAAAGACAAGGTCCCAACTTTCATCATGCTTCTCAGGTCACCTGCCCGCTGATTAGCGCATTTTTAGAAGAAAAGGTTATTTTAAAAGACTGTCTTCTCCTCAACAGATGGCATCCTAAAATACCCACAGAAATGGAGGAGGCACACTCCACAGCTGTTTTTCCTTCCTCACGAATGTAAATTTCAAGTTCAGAACCATTCATTCACAATGTATAAATAAGGTCAAGGCTACTGAATACCAAATGACTTGAAAAATCAGAGCGCAGAGTCTCCCCGTTTCTCCCTTTGGACCTTTCCTCCCCACTTTCCATACATCATACAGCTGCTTCCAAAGAGCCAAGAGATCTCGTCAAACCCGTGTTTCAAAAAAGTATCACCAACAGTCCCCCTGCAGAGCCAACTCTTAAAATGGACCTCAACTTACTCAACCTTAGACTTGAAATATCTGTTAAAATGACAAATCCTGGACAAATGTAGAATTTGTTTGGCTTCAATTACAGAAAAACATACTTTTGTTTTACACTCTGCAATTTGAGAGTTAATATTTTTCTTGGTTCCTGAGGCAAGAAACATGACTAACAAAATTTGATCAACTCAAGAGAGCTCTAAGGCAGTGTGATTTTAAAGAGGATAGAGGCAGTGTAAATAAGGGAAAACACCCCACTGGGGAGCCTCCCCGTGCCATACAGTGTGGACTGACTTGTCTTTCCATAATGATATACTCTGAACTTCAAACAACAGTAACATAAGGAGAAGGCTTTTCACTGGAGTCGGGGAGGGGGCGGGGGGAGGCGGAAGAAGCATGGCTGGGTCACATCCCACCTCAAATCAGAAAATGTTTGGTTCTATTTACAAGCACTTGTTAGTGCTTCCTTGTGCCAGAAGCTGGACACATGGCAGTGAATAAAAGGTAGGTCTGTTCCCAAGGTGCTCAGTGAGTTGTAAATAAAAAGATGTAAGCAAAGAGATTACAATGTAATATAATGAATGCAGCAATGGAAGCCCCAGGACACTGTTGAGGAAATGCTCAGAGTGTGCTGATTAACCCTGTGCAGAAAGCAAGGGGAGATGCGGAGGAATCCCGCCCGGCATCCTGCCCACAACATCACTGTGCAGAGAAAAGGGACAAGCAGGGAAGACTTTCTGGAGGCAGTGGCACCTGGGCAGGCTTTTAAAGGATAACTGAGCTTTCCAGGTTCAAGGAAAAGGATCCACTCCAAAACAGGACACAGCATGGATAAAGCAAGAAGTATGGAATAATGTAATATGGTAAGAAAACGGGAGACAATTAAGCTTTGCGATGGTTTAAAACGTAAGCAGGTAAGAGTCAAAGTGATGGGCATAAATAGTCTTCTGTGCTATGATCTTAGCATCATGGTATGTGTTTGTTTGTTTTTAAATCACCTTGGTGGTATTATATAAGACAGACTATCAAGATCAAATTAAGAAACTATTTTTTTTTTCAAGATTTTATTTATTTGACAGAGAGAAACACAGCCAGAGAGGGAACACAAGCAGGGGGAGTGAGAGAGAGAGAAGCAGGCTTCCTGCTGAGCAGGGAGCCCGATGTGGGACTCGATCCCGGGTCTCCGGGATCATGACCTGAGCCGAAGGCAGTTGCTTAACCAACTGAGCCACCCAGGCGTCCCAAGAAACTATTTTTTAAAAAATCATCTGTAGCAGTTCAGGTCATACCCTTATACATCCATCATTATATTTGATAGTGTTCTCCAAGAGCCACCATTTAGGGCTACAATACTGTTCTAAACACGCTCCTACCTGCAGGGTCCCCTATAATAAGAACTACATATTTACCATTTACAATTTGCCATATACTTGACACACATCCACAATCAACCAGCCAGATAGGTCTGCCTATCTCTATGTTCCAGGAGAGCACACTTGGAGGAGAAGCTGAGTAACCCAAACAAGGCCACAGGGCAAGGAGGTGACATTGACAAGGTTCCCACTGAGAGCCCTTCCCAAAGCCTGGGTTCTCTGCATGGCACTACACAACTTGCAAACATTCCCACCGAAGTCTAGAAGATAAGGAAAGGCTGAAAGACACGTATTTAGAACTTCAGGCGGTATAAGTCGACTGCCATAGTGCTGTGTGAGTCACCCCAGAGAGAAGGGTCCTTTCTAGTCAGTGTGACCAAGGAAAGCACCCAGCAGGGTGAGATTTCAGCAGGTGAAGCTGCAGAACTGGGCAGGGAGAAAGGGGCACCCCAGAAACAGCAGTCAGACTCAGATTCTGGTAACAGCCCAGGTCCTAATTCCTGTCGCACCTGGGCGAGTCAGATTTGCCTGCACCTCAATTTATTCATCAGCAAAATGGGGTAAGACCAATATATTCCCCTAGGGTTAATGTGAGGATTAGGAACAATGTGTGTAAAGTATTTAGCATAAGTACACGGTAAGCCCCAAGCAAACAGCAGAAGGGTAGCTAATAGATGTGTTTCAAGGATGGTCCAGACAGGCCTACAGGCCTCTCCTACAGTAAAATGAGAGATATGGTTGATGATAAAACTGAGACTAAGATTGAGGACCAAGTTAATGTTCACCTGGGAAGTTGGTCTCTTCTCAGCGGGGAATCAGTCTGAGAGGAAATAAGCCATATTCATGGCATCTGAGCAGACCTCACAGGGGCGCCCCCAGCCCCACCCCTTGGCATCTGGCTCCCTTGTGACCCTTTCAGACGTGTGAGGCCTCAGAGTCTGCTTCAAGCAAGGCCTTTAGGAAAAACAGATACTGTCACCCATCAATGCCTAATGTGTCCAAGATTTTTTTTCTTTTCTCTCTCCCTCTATCCTGTACCTTCCCCTCACAAACACACAGTAATGGCTGAGGCACAATTATTAATCCAACTTCTCTGGGAGACTGTTTTTATTCACTAAGTCAATAAATAAATAAATAGATAAAATTTCCAGGGACCAATCTGGGTAGCTTGGATCACTTTATTTAAATAGTTTTTAAATTTGGTGATACCTGGCTTTTACCTCTTTAAGTTAATGTCATTTCTATAATATGGTTATTATATTACTCATTTAATAATATATTATAATGAAGACACTCTTGGTGATGACGGTTCTGCTCACTTATCTTGATCATGATGATTTCATGGGTGTATAACATCTCAAAACTTATCTAATGTACACCTTAAACATGTGTGGTTTATTACATGTCAATTAAGCCTCAATAAAGCTGTTAAAGATACAATAAAAATGTAGTAATTCATGTAATTATTAAAAGGTTTAAATTGTTATCCACATACAATGTTCATATTATGAACATAAATATATATTCATCATATGAAAATACGCACATGTACATTTAAATCTAAACTCTAAGATTTATCAGGGCACGAGAGTATATCAAAATGCATATACAGGCTTGTAAAACGTGGGTAGAGAAGACCTTTTTGTAAACAGAGATACAGCAGACTGGTCATAATAGCAGGATTTGCAGTAGCTAAGAGGTAGACCCCATACAAGTGTCCACGGAAAGCCAAACGGATAAACAAAACGTGGTCCACACATAGAACAACACTGAAAAGGAAGTAAATTCTGACAAATGCCACCCCATGGAAGAGCCTTGAAGATTTACTCTGGTGAAATAAGCCAATCACGAAAGGACAAATACAGCGTGATTCCACTTACATGTGGCACCCCGAGCAGTCCGAGATACAGGGTGGGGGCGGGGGGGGGACTGTTTAATGGGGACAGAGTTCAACTTGGCAAGATGCAGAGTTCTGGAGATGGACGGTAGCGCCGGCTTGCACAGCGGGCATGTTCTCACCGCCCCTAACTCTCCACAAAAGCCTGGCTCACAGAGCAAATTTTAAGTTGAGTGTATCTTCCCTCCATGAAAGAGACGAAAGTTCCAACACATTATTATAAAATCAGTAAAGGTATTATTTCGTAATTCTTAAAAATATTCTTGAAGTGCTTTCATTGATATGTCAATCAAACAACTTCTGAGGTAACTTGCCCAGGTTCCCTCCAAGGCTGGTTCTGGAGCTGAAACCAAGTCTAAACTGTTTACTTGCATTTTATTACCAGTACAGGTCTACACAGTGACTTCTTTTTCCCCTCCGCCACGTGACCGAATACTTCCCTAACAAAGCCCTCAGGGGCCTAGGGTGGAAGGTAGGCACAATTCCCCTTCTTCTGGAAGAAAGGCTCTACAGGTACCTCTGGCAGCCCATGTTTATCAGGAGTGAACAAAGGGAGCATATGAGTCAGGAGCTGGGCACCTGCTGACGTAAGAGGGCGTGGACCCTACAGATAGGGCCGGGTCTGCCTCTGTAAACTTCATAGCAGAGGAATGATGCGGCCTTGTCCTGGCTTTCAACCCGTGCAATACATGACCATGTGGCCATAACCACCCGTGGGCTTCCCCATACTCCTGTTCCTGTGCCCTAAGAGGATGCCTGAAACTGCAAAAAGCTCCCTGCAAACACACGTCTCACCACTGCTGCTTTGCACAGCACAGGGCATCCCCAGCTCCTCGCCCACCACCTTCCTCCCAGTCTTCCCAGAGCTTCCTTTCCTTCCAGGAGTTCAGCTGACTGCAGAGTCAGTCCTATCTTCCCTGAGCAAGGGAAGAGAAGCCTTCCATCATCTCGCAGGAAGATGATAGCATCTGCTTGGGGATTCCAAGGAGATGTTTTACTGCAGCTTTTCACAAACTGATTATATTTAAAGCTCCCTTGGGGAGTGGGGGCTGGGAAGAAAGATGCTTCAGAGAAGACCTTTGTTGGCATGAGTGAAGAACCGCTCAGACCTCCCAGGGGAACAAGCTTGTTTAAATACCAGCAATCCACATTCCCGTGTGTGTGTGTGTGTGTGTGTGTGTGTGTGTGTGTGTGCCCACACACAATATGTGGGGAGTTTTAAATTTCCTCTCCTGCTCCTAAAAGGGTTAAACTGTTGCAGGCAGGGGCCTGAGGCTTTTCTATCAAAATGCTCCAGATGGAAATTATAGAATTTCACTTTCCAGCTCTGTGCTGCACACATACCGCCCTTCTAAGACATTATAAAAAAAAAAAAAGGACAAGCCCCTCAATGTTCTCAAGAAAGAAAATTTGCTCAGCACACAGTGCCACTCTGTTTCAGAAGATTCCTCCTGGAATATCTGCATTTACTCTCAATCTCAAGCTTTCTGGGGCACTAGAAAAACTCAAGGTATGGGGAGAGTAAAGGAAAGGAGTTCCTGAATAAGGAGAGGACAACAGCTAGCCGGGAAACTACGCAGTGATGAGAAGCCAGTCAGATTAAAACCTGTAGTTACCAGACCTTGCACTGGACCACCTTGTGTGGCTCCAATCTTGAAAGAAGCCAACAGGCTACAGGCCAAAAGGCCTCAGGTTATGACCATGAATCCGTCCAGGGTTGTCAAGAATTTCCAGAGATTCATGTATGTGAAAGCGTTTCATTAATTGGAAAGAGCCATGTAAAAGCATTAAGAATATTATTGCTTTCGAGTCAGACATTGAGAGGCATGAACTTTCAAAGGAATCTGAACACCCACAAACCAGAAACAATGATGGTTTTGAAGAAGGCGGCTACAGGGCAGGCTGACTAAGGAGGCACGCCCCTTATAAAGGCTCTGAGGGAGGGTGAGGGCTGCAGCCTCAGAAGCCCTTGGGGCACATGCAAGCAGGTGGTTTAAAGGGAGGCAAAGCCACAGGATAGACAAGACTCCCAGAGAGTCCATTCCGAGTCCACTGGATTCAAACCATTTGTGAACAAAAAAGGCAAAACCCAGGACTCTGGTCATAGAATACAAGACAACAGCAGCCAACAATTACCTTACCTGTTCACTTTATAGAAAGAAAACTGAGGTCTACAGGGTTGACGATATCTTTCTCCATTACTGGAGGAACCTAAACTAGAACTCGAATTTCATTCCCAGACATGTGTCTTCTCATGGAACCACTGGCGCTTTGGGGGTGGATGGGCAGTGTGGCCTTCCGGTGAGCCCAGGGCAGCAGGAAGCACAGCGCACTAACAGACAAGAGGAGTGCTCTGCCAGTGAGCACACAGACCACACAAAATGATTTTCATATACCGTCTCATTGACTCCTGCCAAATGCCTGAGGAAATGCACGGTATTTGGCCTATTTTCCCCGTTAGGAAACCAACGCTCAGACAAGTCCCGGAACTTGCCCAAGGGGGCAAGGTGAGCAAGTAACCAAACTCAGATTTGAAACCTGGGTCCCTTCAACTCAAAAACCTGTGCTCTTAGCCACTAGACTAAAAGAGCAATTTTCTTTTTTATCTCGGCATCTGTGAGAGAAGAGCAGCAGCACCAGTCCCATGTAACACATAAAAACCTGAAAGTTGGAATTCTGACCAATGGCTTCTACCCAGTCGGGGAGCAGGGCCAACCTAGAACCCGGGTCCTTTGTCTCCAATCTGGATGCTCTTCAATCAAGAACCTGGGTTCTAGAATGTAAGCTCCGTAAGGGAGGGGGTCTTTGTCTTGTCCACGGCTCTATCGCCAGCCCCCAGAACACACGGAAGGCACTAAATAAAGAGCTGACGAATAAGGGAATGGAGTCAAGCTGCCAGGCTTTGGCCGTGTGACCTTGGGAAGGCTTCTCACCCTCTCTAAGCCTGTATGTTTCTTCATACAGTGTATGCAGGGTAAAATAGTACCCACCTGCCTGGTTGATGTGAGAATTAAACAAGACAACTCATATAAAGCACTTGGGACAGGGTGGAACACCAATGAGCACCCAAAATGTAACCCATTATTATTATTACTACTATTATTATTCATGGACAGATCTGGGATTCTTAAGGATTTCTTGTTTCCTGTTCTGGTCAGATGATGTTTCCTAGTAAATAGGAATAGAATAAAGCAGGGAATTGGAAGTCGGTAACCTCCTTCTCATTTCAACTAGTACCACCTAGCTGTGTGACCTTGGACAAGCCTCTTAATTTCTCTATACTCTCCTCTGCTATAAAATGAGGGCCTAAATCATTTAAATCAGCTTTTTATCAGGCACCTTCTCTAAGAAAGACATCTTACTAGGCCAGCTACAAAATTTGATGATCCTGAAGAGTGTCAGTGGAAAATATTAGAGCAAAGCAAAACAGCCTTCTGCTTGCGGCAAGGTTGAAGAGAAACCCCAAATAGCGAACTGCATTACATCATCTCAATGAGCGATGTTTGTAAATACACAAGTGTTCAATTTTGAGACACTCGTGAGAAATCTTTCACCAATAGGAATCAGCAGACAAGGTTCTATGAACACCTATCAGCCCTGAACCTTCCAAAAAATAAACATGTAAAAATCACTTTGCACCTTAGTCAAATAGTGTTCTTTTGGAGAGAAATCTGGGAAAGTCAAAGTTATTAACACACCCTATGGCAACAGTTAAGAATAGGATATGTAAAAAAAAAAAAAAAAAAAAAAAAAAAACCAGAGTGACATATCTGGTTAAAATGGAAAGGGGGATTCCAGGAGCAGAATACAGTGCATCTGGACAGGACACAGAGGCCAGTGGCCTATTGTTTACAAAAACAGACCCAGATTAGGAACAGTGACAGGAGGCCAAGACCTCAATTACAACTCACAACCACACCTCTCCCAATTCCTGCTCAACTGAAGCTATCAATCAATCAACTCCTGCATCTCTGTAATAAACCCACCAATATTTGCAGCCAAGTGGCTAGAAGGTCCCTCAGGGCACCTCCAGCATTGACCAAGCTGATGACATTAAAAAGATTTTACAGGCAAAATGGGGACTTCAAACTACATTCCAGCCTTCCAAGAGATAAGGCAGCTGCCCATTTCAAACTCTACACTATCCCCACCCCAGGCAATCATTAGAAGGAAGACCTGGCCCTTCCCAAGTCCTCTATGATAGGAAAAGGTCTCCTTGCATTGGTGCAGGGAAAGAAGGAGGGGCCCCTCCCTCTGTACTCTGAAACAAAGGAAAACCCAGAGCTCCAACCATGTGGTGAAACATTCAAGGACACCCACCTCTCCCACTCCCCAGCTGAAGTCTCAATGGGCTAGAGCACATGGCTCTTCCCAGTGGCTGGTCAGGAAGGGACAGTGCCTTGCACAATCACATCCTGGGGCTCCTTAACAGGCAGGAACCCCTCCTGTGAGAATGACTGGTTAAAAAAAGGTTGTCCGGAAAGGGGCTCTGATTCATGTACCATGTCAGGTAGTCCCCTAAAACTGACAGGTCAGTTGGTTTCTCTAGGTCCACATTCTGCTTTACCCTTCACAGTTTTGCAGAGGGAAGTGGGCCTTTAAAAGCATGCATTCTGGAGCAGAAGGTGACAACACAGAAGGGTTAAACAATTATGTCTTCCCATTCTCCAGAATCAGCACCACCCAGCAACCCTAACATGCCAACTCCATTCATGTTTAGGTGAGGGCGGAGACAGGGTGTGAAATGACCGTATTCTTTCTGTTCTCTGACTGAATGCAGGGCAACCAGAGACCTGGCAGGTACCAAGGTGCACCCAAGGTGGCTACAGACTTTCTGTGTCTGATGCCATGGCAAATGTCACCTTTTGATATAGTGCACCAGGAAAAAACCCCCGCCTCTCCAGGGTTCCCCAAATTGGTATACCTTCTCAAGGTTGCCTTTCTTTACCTGGACTCCTCTTCAACCTCAGAAATAAATTCCGAAACACCTGTCAGATTTCAGTTGTCCTTCAAGGAAACCTGACCCACACACCCAGAGGCAAATTGCTGCCTTTCTCTCTCCAAGAACCTCCTGCCCCTCCCCCCACCCTATCTAGCCTTGGGGGGGGGGGGAAGGGCTGCCAAATCAGGGCCAGCCTTACAGAAGGAAACCTAAAGCCCACTCCGAAAAATCCTTTCCAGTCTGTGGCCCCTGGCACAGCCCATCCCTCAGAAGCTCAAACCCACCTATGAAACCACCTCTGGGCTCAGCCTGCCCCCACCTGCTCCACCCAAAGAAAAGAACATCCTGCAAATCAGGGTGGAAATACATGCCCCAATGATCCACAGAGCATATGCATTATGGTATTTTTCAAAGCCCTTACCTTTGACCTGAGTATCGTACTCTGCTATGATCTCCTTATCCTTTTTGAATTTGGCCGGGGACGTCATGTTTTCCTTCTTTCTTCCAAATTCAAATTGTGAACTGATAGATCCACGGGAAAAATCCAACCACCGAGATCAATACCTCCAAGACCGCTTCTCCCAAGGGCAAAAGGGGCCCCCCGCGGTGGTCTCCAGCGCTCCGGGGAGCGCGGATTGCGGGCTGGGCAGAAGGCTACGGCCGGCACATGCAGACGGTGGGCGCTGGGGCCGGGCGCGGCGGCGGCTGCTGGTTCCTGTGCTAGAGCCGGAGCCGCAGCTTCAGCATTAGCCGGGAGAACTGCAGCGCCCGGAGGCTGGCCTGGGGTCTGACATCAACGACAGAGGCAGGGAGTGGAAGTCCTTCCGCACAACATGGTGTGGGGGTTGCGGGGGTGTGGACGCGCCCAGCTGTGTCCCCGGGAGGGAGTGGGTGCGTAAAAGGGTGCCGGGGAGGGCTGGGCGTGCTTCGCGGGTTTTTGTTGCACAGGCTCGAAGATGCTGCAAATCAAATCCCAAACGGGAGCCGCAGCAGCGCAGACTGGATCGGAAGTCGTTTGCTCCGGTTCACTTGCCTGTAAACGCAAGGAAAAGGGGAGGGGGCGATCAGCCCCAGCGCAAATCCTAATCGCGACGGGGGTGGGGTAGGGCACGTCGTTCCAAGCCCGGCCAGGGCCCATTCATCTCGGCCAAACGCCGCCCGGCCCACGGAGCCCGCCGCGGCGAGGTGCGGAGGAAGGAAGCTCCCTCCGGATTTTGTTTTAAGGCTAGAAGAAAACACTTTGGAGCAGCCGCCTAAGCGGGCTTCGGGTGGGGGACTGCGGCGGGAACGCGGAGCTCCGGGAGGGGACTGCGGCACCTCGGCGGCTTCCGAGCCCCGCCAGCGCTGGGCACCCGCCAGCCGAAGGGTGCACTCCCGGCAGTGGCTCCGACGCGGCCCCTGACCCCTGGCTGGGGCAACTCCCTGGACCTCAAAAGGGATCAAAGCCAGGGAGGGACAAGCCACCCGGGCACAACTTTTCTTCCCCTCCCGCCCCTCCTCCCAGTTGTTTTGTTTTTGGTTACTAGCTTCTCTTGGCAGCAAAATGTTGGGGGGGGGGGAGGAGGGAAGAGACCTGCAGGAAAAAGCCTGCTCGGCACGGGGCACATCCAGGAAAACAATGTGGTGGACAGAAGCAGGAAACCAGTTAGAGGCTAGGGTCGGAGTCGGGAAAACCCGGGGGTGGGGGACGGAAGGAAGCCACCGCCTCCCCCAAGCCAGGGGCAAGAGTGACTCTTAAATGCCACCCCCGATATTTTTTGTCACCCATGCCCAGAGATCGAGATACCGCACCCAGACCCAGGCTGGGGGAAGGGGGGTCGGGAGGGTCTCAGTCCCGACTCCGCGCACCAGGAGGTGCCAGAGGAAATCCCGCCCCGGCCTAGGCCGGGAGGCGGGAGCGAAGCAGCCGGAGCGCAGAGTCGGGCGTCTAGTTCCCCACCATGCCGCAGCAGCTGCCTTCCCTCCTCGGTCGCCCCTTACCCTCTCCTTATCAAGAGGCGGCGGGAGTGGGGGCGCTCCAGCCGGTGTCTCCCACTTCCCGCACGGGGAGGAAGAGGGAGCCCAGACAGCGTGGTGGTTCAGGCGGGCAGGAAGCGGGGAGGGGTGTGTGAGGTGGGGTCCAGAGGCGTGTGCACGGGAGCCGAGGATAACTAGAGCCTCAACACACGCTTGGGAGGTGGAGAAAGGGCACAAGGAAAACTACCTAGGAGGGGAGTGGGGATGAGGAGACTACCGTGGGCCACGATGTTACATGCAGCGTAAGGATGTTAGTAACTTGGTGGACACGGGGGTGCATAAAAGGAGCCATTCCTGGCGGGCCGGGGGGGCTGGGACAGGGCAAGAGCCCCGGAAGCAGTGCGGAACAACTATCCTGGGACCTGGGCTGTAACCCGGCTGTCTGCCAGGGCTTGGAGACAGAGGAAGAGGGTAGCCGATAGTTACGGGTGATGCCAGCGACGGTTGCCCAAAGTGGACCGAGGCTGCCGGTGTGAAGAGGACTTGGGGAGGAGGCTGGGTGAGAGCTTCACGACGGCAGAGTCCCAGGGAGAGTCCCAGGCTGTGCGGTGAAGGGCAGAATGAGATGCAATCTTGAAAAGTATTATGGGCTGTACTGGAAGATTTGGAGAGGGTCGGGGGGGGAGGGTGTCTGAGGGATTCAGGGCGGCACGGCTAGGCGATGCGGCAAGCAGCATCCGCGCCCTCTCCTTCCCGCCCGTGCCGGGGTTTGTTCAGACAGGTCTCCAGCCCAGCGGCCGGGAAGAAGAGTGGGAAGAGGGAAGGAGCCTTTACCTGGCTCTGACGCGACGGGTCTTGGGCCCCCGGCTCCGCTTCCCACTCAGAGATCTCCTCCCCTCTTCCCCGCCACCCGCTTCTACGCAGATCGGTCCTCTAGTCCCCCGAGGAGCCTCCGCCAACTCCACAGGACCCCGCCGGGAAGCAGAACCCACCCCCTTACCAATCACCGCCCGTTTTCTATCGACCGATGGGGCCTGTAGCCAATAGGAATAGCATATCCCGAGAGGCCTGGAATGAGGAGGAGGAGCTGGAGAAACTCGGAGGCGTGACTAGCACACGGAGGCGGGGTCACAGAGTAAGCTCCACCCAGGGTTGCGGAGCCCTGAAGTAGAATTGGTGGGCGGGGTTAAAATGGAACTAGTTGCCTAACACAAACTCTTGAGAGAAAGCACGACCAATTGGACCGGGGTAGGGAGTAGGGCGTTGCGGAGAATTTTAGCCAATAGAGAGTAGAGACCGGCGGAGACTGTAGAAAGTCTTCCAATAAGAAGCGCGAAGGGCGTGCCTTGAGGCTTTTACTGGGGCGGGTGTAGGGTTTGCCAGGGGCCAGCCAATGAGAGCGGAGGCGGAGTCAAACTTAACCAACCAGAAAGCTGAACAGATCTCGGCACCGTTACTGAGGCGGGGCGTACGGTCGCCGAGCCACTAAGATCTCAGCAGGGGAAGGCTCCCGAGCCTTCCAATGCGGGACGCGGGCGGACTCCAGTTCTCCCAATCGGTGCGCGGTGCCGGCAATTCAAACTGACAGCCGGTTGGAAAGGCAGAAAGAGCGGAAGAAGGAGCAAAAACGACGCGTTCGGTGACAGAGACCCCAGCGCCGACTGAGCCCCCAAGGCGATCTCTGCCCCGCCCCACCAACTCCACCGCGCGCTCCGGAGAAGCCGCTTGGAGGGAGACCTAAGGGGACCGCGGGAAGCACGAGGGAGAGCTGAGGGACGGGGGACAGAAAGACACAGCGCGAGAGCCAGCCAGCACGCTGAGGGCTGGGAGCTGCCCGGAGAGAAGGGAAGCGGGAGCTAGCGAGCGAGCAGAGCGGGGGAAGGTCCCGGGAGCACTGAGGAGAACCAGGGGTCGTGGGAAAAGCTGAGGGGATTTCTGGATCCTGGGAGAGGAGAAAGATTTCCAAAGACGAGGCGTGGGTAGGAGCGCTTGGCCGGCGATCCGAGGGGAAGGTATTGGAGTGCCCCGAGGGAGGGGCTTCGGAGGGAAGCTTTCCCGGAAAGACACTGCTGGAGAAAGCTTAGGGAATTGGTCAAAGGGGCGGGAGCTGAAGATTTGGAGGAGCCCTTTAGACTCAGGCGGGGAGCCTACTGTAGAGAAGTTCCCCAGGCCCCTTGCAGCTCGCCGCCTCCCCAACTTCAAACCCCGCTCCCTTCCCGAAAGTTAAAAGGAAAGCCACATTTGCTGTTTCGCCCTGCTCCTCCTCAATAAATACTACTTTCACGGAAAAAAAGAAAACTCTTTTCCTTCCCAGCTTAGGGCTTAGAAAACCTCTAGATCTCGCAATCTGATTTTTAACCTGGGGGTATCAAACGAGGAAAGGGACTGCTCTTGCCTCTTCTTTCAAAATCTCACACCGCATCCTTCCCGGGACGCCATGTCTACCAGCACTTGTAGTTTCAAGGACCGGTGCGTGTCCATCCTGTGTTGCAAATTCTGTAAACAAGTGCTCAGCTCTAGGGGAATGAAGGCTGTTTTGCTGGCTGATACTGAAATAGACCTTTTCTCTACAGACATCCCTCCTACCAAGTAAGTCTTGCTAGTGGCGGGCAACGGTAGCCTTTAACTAAATGGGAAAAGTGTATGGTTTGGACCTCTGGGAGTCAACAAGGAGATTATCGTTTTGGTGTTCCAGCCACTCCCAACAGTCTGATGATCCCTTTGGAGTATAACTAAGTGGGCAGACTGTCTGGACAAAGTCTGTGGTTTAGCCAGAGTGGTCAGTCCTGATGTAATGCTTCTAAGTTCAATTAGAGTCATGTGACCACATCCCTGAAGTTGAATCTCTGGCGCTGTGCCCTGCCCAACCATCCTAACCTCACTGAATCAAGTCCATGACCTAGACCCTTAGGTAAAGTAGGACAAGCTTTTCCGTACTGTTAGAGAGAAGCCACTAAGTTTTTCATTTTTATCCATAAAGTTTTAGACCAAAAAATATTCATAATTTTCTACCATTATTTGCAATTGGCAGGCTGAATCAGATTCATTGTCCATGTAGGTCAGTGTTTTTTTCTCTTCTAATGAGTGAGAAATAGATTTCTATGAGATGAAATAGAGACTTAGCCCTGAACAATCCTTGTTCACTATTTCAGATGCTATGCATTTGTTTGCATAATTAAATCTTCTTAAATTCTGTTTTTGGACACTACCCACTTTTGTAGGTACAGTCCTTAAGAATTTGCTACCTATTTGGAAGAGTAGCCATTTTATTTGACTTAAATACACCTTCTCTGGCTCTAAAAGTTACTTTCTCTTTCAATAGTCAGCTTATATATGCCATTACATAATTTTCAAAATTTGGGTCTTTTATGATTAAAATGAAAGAGTAATCATCCAAAATATGGGTGAACAGCTATTCTTTGGACACAGAGCCAGAGGAAGCAGACCTATGAGAAAAGTCATAACACTTTCAAATGAACTTTGTGATGACAGAATCTTGAACATTTTAAAAATGTAGTCCAAGCTGTGAACTCTTCCTTTCTTGAAATATTTTCTGAAGGGGTTTAAGTGTAGTCATGCCTAATGGCAAAGCCAACAGCTCTCACTACAAAGATATTTGGGTTACTATTTTGAGTACCTCTGTGTGTGTGTGTGTGTGTGTGTGTGTGTGTGTGTTTTGAAAAAAGCAAAAGCACTAGACAATAAATCTAGAACCTGCTATTGCACATGTTCTATGAGTTGTTGTCTAGTGCATTTCCTTTTTGGTAGTTCATCTACACAGATGCATACATGCACACAAATTTAAAATATTAACCCATTCATCTTTGCAATAGCTGTAGTAAACAATAAGATGAGGGCTCAGATATGTGAATTGTCAGAGGTTACACCAGAGTCTAGAATGGAAGCAGGTTTTTTTCTATTGTCTATTCTTCCTTGAGGGGGTTATGACAGTGATGGAATAACGTGCTATGATGTGTCTGAGTTCATGAACATATGAGATTTTTTAAATGGAAGTTTTGTCATGTGTATGTTAAGCTCACAAGTATTAACTGACTCTTACAAAATATACTATTGTTCTATTTAGAGTCTCTTTTAGCTCTTTGGGCCTACAAAATTCATGCTAAATCACAACCAAAAATACTCTTAATGGCAAGGATATGAAAAAACTGGAACCCTTATGCACTTTTGGTAGGAACATAGAATGGTGCTGCTGCTACGGAAAATAGCATGGAAATTACTAAGAAATTGAAAATAGAATTACCATATGATCCAGGAATCCCACTTCTGGGTGTGTGTATATATCTGAATGTGTGTGTATATTTAGTTATGTATATCCAAAAAAAATTCAGTGCAGGATTTAAAAGGTATATTTGCACACACATGTTCTCAACTGTGTAACAAAGAGATAGAAACAACACAAATGTTAAATGTTCATCAGCAGACAAGTGAATAAACAAAGCGTGATATATACATACAATGTAATATTATTCAGTCTTAAAAAGGCAGGCTATCCTGCTGCAAGCTACACCAGGATGGACCTTGGGAACATTATGCTAAATGAAATCAGCCAGTCACAAAAAGACGAAATACTGTGTGCTTTCGCTTACATGTGTTATATAAAATAGTCAGATTCATAGAAACAGAAAGTAGATGGTGGTTGCTGAGGGAAATGGGGAGTTGTTTAATGGGTACAGAGTTTCGGTTTTGCAATATGAAAATGGTCTGGAGGTTCATTGCACAACAATGTGAATACACTTAACACTTGAGAACCATACACACTTAAAAAATGGCTGTTAGTAAATTTTACATTATATGAGTTTTTTACAACAATTTTTTTCAAAATCTTGACTATTTATAAACATTTCCCTCTCCAGTGCAGTGGACTTCATTGGAAGATGTTATTTCACTGAAATCTGCAAATGTAAACTAAAGGACATCGCATGTTTAAAATGGTAATATTTGGCAAGATTCTAAATAGCCTTGTGTTTGGAAGATGGATGTTAACACCACAGCACGGAGAAAGGTTCAGTGGGCTGCATCGAGCACTGGTTATAATCCATGCAATGAGCCATTGAAAACCCATTTGTTATTTAGAGTAATTTTTTAAAAGGGTCTTGTGGCACATTTGTATATGATTTTACAATTTTTCAAAAGGTATTAACAAATACCTGCTTTCATTTTTAGAAAAAAGCAACATAGTTTAGAAAGAAAAAACACACAGAGTTACAATCATAAAAAAAATCAGGTTTGAGCCCTGGCCCTACTCTTACTCTCAATATAATCTCAAGTAAACTCTTTAAACCTCTAGACCCCTGAACCTCTGTTTCCTTGTTTAATTTATATCTTTAAAAGACAGAAACTAGCTTCTAACTTAAGAAGATAGAAATTTAAATATCTTTTGTGTTTACTTTAGAGAGTGTTTTGAATGTTAAAAGGCTTAATAGATCATAAATTATAACACAGATGAAAAGTTATTATTATCTTTTGAGAGGTGGGCAGATGAGTGTTATTAGTCCCATTTTAGAGAGCAGAAAGCTGGGGGTTTTTTTATACTTAAATGAGGTTTATATTATAAATTATGATCTTAACAATTCAGATTCTTATGTGTTAATGATGATTTAAATTCATTCATTCAAAAAAGGAAAAAAAAAAAAAAGAAAAAAAAATAAATTCATTCATTCATTCAAACTATATATTGAGTTCTACTGTGTGCTAATCATTGACATGGGGGCTAGAAACACAGCAATAAATAAGACAAAGTTACTGGCTTTTAGATATTATATTCTAGTGAGAAGACAATCAGTCAGTAAGATATTTAAATAAGTAAGATATTGAATAGGGTATGGGGGACACCAGCTCTCTGTCAGTGGAGTACACAACTCTAGATCTCAGGGTTGTGAGTTCAGGCCCCATGTTGGGTGTGGAGCCTACTTTAAATAAAGAAATAAATATGTAGATAGGTAAATAGATAGATAGATAAAATTTGGGGTGCCTGGCTGGCTTAGTCAGTAGAGCATGCAACTCTTGATCTAAAGGTTGTGAATTCAAGTCCTGCATGGGGCATGGAGACTTCTTAAAAATATATGTGTGTGTGTGTGTGTGTGTGTGTGTGTGTGTGTGTGTATACACATATGTATATATATGTATATATATATATACATATGTACACACACATATATATTTAATAGGGTAGAAAGTTTTCCAAAGGAAATAATAATAATAAGTGATAGAGAATAATAGAGTTTGGGAGAGTTGAGTAAAAGCTCTTTGAGGCAGCATGCTCAGGGAAGCCTTCTCATGAAAAGGTAACATAGGAGTTGAAGCCAAAAGAATAAGAAGGACCCCAAGGGAAAATGTTCTAGGCAGATGGAACATCAAGTGCAGAGAACCCAAGGCAAGAAGAAGCTTAACATGTTCAAGGAATAAGAAGATAATGGCCAACGTGGCGGAGACTTTGTGACTATCAAGGCAGAGTTAGTAGATTAGAGATATAGTCAGAATCCAGATAATCTAGAGCAGCGCTGTCCAATAGAAATCTACAATGTAATTTAAAATCTTCTTTAAAAAATACTAAATGAATAAATAAAATCTTCTAACTACATTTAAAAGGAAAAAAAAAGTAAAGTTAGTTTGTGTATTTTGTTTAACCCAGTATAACCAAAATATTGTTTCAACATGTGACCAACATAAAAAATTAATGCAATATTTTACATTGTACTTTTTATTCATAGTATTTAAAACCTTGTGTATGTTTTCTGTTTACACACACTTCAGGTCAGTCTAGCCAAACTGCAAGTACTCAATAGCCACATTTTGGATAGCACACATCCAGACTTTGGTATGAAGGGGGTTTTTTGTTTTGATTTTTGGCCAATGGAAAGCCACTGAAGGGGTTTTACAGGGGAGCAAAATGGTCTGATGTGTCCCTACTAGAATGTTAGTTCCATGAGAACAAGGACTTTGTCTACTGTTGGATGCCCAGCACCTACAACAGTACCTGGCACATAGTAGACGTTCAATAAACATGAGCTGAATGAGTGAATAAATACAGGTGATGGTTAAATCCATAGAATTTACTCTTGCAATATAGTCTTACAAATAACTGTCAGTCCTGGTCCAAGAACAACTTGCTCTCATTTGTTTGCCTTTCAAGATTATGGTTAGAAGACATATTTTAGGTAGGCTGGTACCTTTTATAGTATTTTTTTATAGGGCCTCACAAAAATGACTGACACCCACATCTCCAGGGTGGGAACAAGTTATAGTAAGAATTTTTACAACCCAAGGTATAAGTAATTCATGTTGTCATTTTTTTTTTTAAGATTTTATTTATTTGACAGAGAGAAACACAGCCAGAGAGGGAACACAAGCAGGGGGAGTGAGAGAGGGAGAAGCAGGCTTCCCGCAGAGCAGGGAGCCCGATGTGGGACTCGATCCCGGGTCTCCGGGATCATGACCTGAGCCGAAGGCAGTCACTTAACCAACTGAGCCACACAGGCGCCCCTCATGTTGTCATTTTTTAAAAGCACTAGCTAAAACATTCCCTCTGTATTCACTCTATTTAATAGTGACCACATAGAAAAATAATCTGTGGAAAATTGAGATACTTACAATCAGATGGATAGTCTTGAAGACAGTCAAAACTTTTGCAACTTTCTTTAGAAGCTATGGGTTTGCTTTATTTCTGAATTCCTTCAAAAACACCAAAACTAAAATTAGAGCAGCCAGCTTATGCTTGGTTTATGGGGGCTCATGCTGTCTTCCTACTCCTCCATCTGTTGAGACAGCTTTTAGGTGCTGGCATCAAACAAGAACACAGCAGAACCTAACCTGCCATGGTCCTGGGGCTCACAAAAACCTTTTACCCGCAGCGCTGAGTTGATTGCATGTACCCTGTCTGCACATCAGTTGTGGGTGCTTTACAGAACGCATCACGACCATACGGCATGGCATCTAGAAGCTAGCTTAAGGAGAGCGCCTAAAGTAATCCTAGCAAAGAAATGGAGAATGTGTTAGTATCGTTTCACTTAACCGAAAGACCATTTTCTAGTTTGGCAACAGCGCGGTCAAATTTAACATTACCGGAGTAACTCCTATCCCAAAGGTCCTAGCAGTGGAGGTTGTTAGGAGGAAATGAGGTCTTCATATGGTCTATCTATTTACTTTAGCACATAAAAATGTTTATATGGCCAGTTATTAGGTGGTATCTAATCATATTTACTTTGTGTCTCAGTGGGAACATTGTAGGTTATCATGTGATCGTTCCATGTTGTTCCTGCCTTCTTTCCTGCAACAATGGACACTTCTGGATGTTCCACAGCCAGGCAGTTTATGATATTAACAGACTAGACTCTACCGGTAAGAAACAGCTGACTCCCAAATTCCCTTAACATTTGTCTATTAATACCTGAGTGAAACTCCCAATAGACTGTTTTAGGATTCCCTCTGAAACCTACTTACCTGGGCTGAAAGAGTGAAACTTGAGTTCCTTTATCCCAAGCATTCAGTTAGGGAAATTACTAGCCAAAATTCATTGCCATTTCTGTTGTCATCATTTAAGAGCCTCAAATGTAGCTCTTCGCGATCTTTCTAAACTAACATTTTAGTTGCTCTAAAATGTTGCCTTGATACAGATGATAACTCCAGAGAATTTTGAAAGATTTTAGATTTGATGGTCAATTGTGTGTGTGTGTGTGTGTGTGTGTGTATAAGAAAACAGGGAGGGGAGGCTGGGGCACTGGGGAGGTGGGAGGGAAGATGACTAGGTAACCTTTGTATCCGGTGATACAAAGGATAAAAACACATTTTGACATCTATAATAATAAATATGATGGAATTTTATTTGAGGGAAATATTTACTACTAGTATGTTGTCCTAGTTATTTAATATACAATCAATTTTTAAAGGATATTTATGTGATATATTTTATATTGTCTGGAGCCTTGTGGTTTTGTTATAGGACACACGTTTTCTCTGTCTGGTATCTATTTACACAACAGACCGGGTTGATTCTGAGTGGGATTTGTTTAGTGGGAACTCAAGTTTGCAGAACATATTTAAGGAACTCAGCAATCCAGGTTGGCACTAACACTCTCCGGTTTTTAGATGTATGTTTTAATCTTCTTCAGAACTTAAAATATATTCCTTTTCTTAAGGATGATTTGCCTTCACAGACTAAAGATCACGAATTGTAAGCTAGGTTCTCAGGGTCTTCAAACCCGCCAATTATGCTTAGGTTTTTATGGACTCTGACTTTTTTTTTTTTTTTAATCACCTGGCGTTCACTTGTAGCTCTCAACCCATCATTTGCAGGTCTTAATTTCAGACTCTGGGATGTTAAGAAGGCCATTTTTGAGGAAGGAGTTATCTGAACTCCCCTGAGATACGGGTTCCTAGCTTGGGCCTCCCGTTTTATATTTGTGTTGATCACGGGACACATTAAAGGAAGTTTCTGCTTTGATACGATTTTTCCTGCTTCACAGAATTCAAAACACAGGGTGGAGATTTTTCCATTTTGATTTACTTTATAATATTGGTCAAATTTTTCAAAGATAAAAGCCCTGCGTTCTTCCATTTGCATTGAGTCTAATCCATGAGAAACAGATGTATCACAGGATTTCCTTCCTCCCTTCTTAACAGAGAAAGGAAGGTGCTCCTTCTGTCAGATCCAATCTCTTAGTTTATTTTTTCTCCTTTGAACCAATTGTGCCGAGCTACTCATGTCTCTGAGTATTCACTCCAAGAATATCAAACTTCTCCTTTGTAACCCTAATATTGTGATTTAAAGTAAGACCTTCTAGAGGCTTGGTATAAAACAAGGTTTCTCCTGATGTTGGGACTGTCCTTGAATCACCTGAATCAGCGGCATCGAAGGAATACATATACAAGCTTTATGACAGTCTAGAATGTTTAGACTGAAAGGGCCCCAAGTCCAAATTTTAGGCTGGGCTTCACATGCTGACCTGATTTCCTGAAATCAGGAATTATGAAATCATCCCTGAGGATGCTTGAGAAAACTCAGATCAAATTCCCTGGGATTGACAAATGCTATCGAAGGTAAGTTGACTTCAGCCTCATTTACCCTCATGGGTTCTAATTATCCCTTAGGTTTGGGCCTAGTAATTCCTTATTATCCTGTTAGCTCATCAGTGCCATATTAACAGAAGCAGAATGCTATTCATTTTTGGAGGGGAAATATTTTCTCTTATAGACTGTGCGAACACACACACACAAATTACAGAAACTAATATGACAGACATCTATATCCACCCCCCCAGCATCAAAAAGATGCTAACTTCTTGCCCAATTAGATTCTAGTATCTCAAGCAAGAGAGACAGTTGATTGTTTCCGCTGTTTCAACAGTGCAGCAGTACCCCTCCTTGTACATGTCTTCTTGAGTTCCTATGCAAAATGGGCAGTTAGGAAGCAGCGAGAGATGTGCTCTATTTGCTATGTATATATATATATTTGCTATACACACTTTTAGTTGACAGAAGAGACTAGAAATAAAAAAGAAATGAGCTAAAGCTATACACATGGATACAGGTAAATCTCAAAAACATAATGTTGAGTGAAAAAAGCACATTAGAAAAGATATACATAATGCCACACTATGAAAAATTTAAATATACCCCAAAAATAATATAAACTGTCTGCAGTTGCATACATTTGTAGTGAAGGTAGCCAAAACATTCATGGTGTCCTGGTAGTAGTGGCTACTACCAGGGACTAGATTCAAACCAAATCTCCAGACCCTGGCTCATTCCATTCTACCGTGTGACCACTACCTCAGTGTGTGTCGAGTGAATATCCAGAGTTCACTGTGCCTGCATTGACAGCTGGAGAGTGTGAGATTTGCTCTCCTTGTTGGACTCCATTGGCTCTCCTAGAAGTCAATTTATAACGGTATTTTTCCCAATTTAGTGCTTTCAAGTTAAATGATATAGTATGTGCCCAGAATAAGCCATCTCATGATCCAATCCTCTGTCATTTTACTATATACGTATGCTAGATTCTTCAGTATGAAATCTGACTATCCTTTGATTACGAAGCATTAGATTGTCATTCTGTTTATTGTATTGACAGCTACAACCTGGTCCCAAAGGTCCCTTCACAGCCCCCAGGCTAAAACCCACCTATTCATTAGGATTACAGTTCAGATTATAACTGGCTTCGAAACCTTGCTTTTTTAATCACAAAAAAGCCACCAGCTACTTCCGTGCTTGTTGAGAAGATGAGGAGAATTATTTCAAGCCTTCTCCCTGTACCCTTCAAAGAGACACTTAATTTAAAATAATCTTGTGAGATCTCCATCCTTAAAAATCATTAAAATAGATTTGAAAATTATCAGTATAGAGTGATTATGGCATAGTGTAGCTGTGGGCAGGGTTTGAGGAAATGGACTCTTGAGATCCTTTGGAATTTGAAGATTCTAGAATGCAAGCCCTTGCTTAAAAGGGCCTAAAAAATGTCCATGTCCTAGATGAATGATATTCAATAAGTTTTTATTATGGTACATTCTTTAATATCTTTTCTCTTTACTGTTAATACCATGGTTTCATATATAAGATTGTTAACATACAAGGTTTCATATGGCAGGTTCTGAGTTGTGATAGTAAAATCAGCACTAAGTAATTTTATGATTTTTCTTTTCAGGTGTAAACGTCCTACTTTGGGGCAACTTGCCAGAGATAGAGGAGAATACAGATGAAGACATGTTAGACACCTCAGCGGAAGAGTGTATTCGATGAATGGGAGAGATTATGATATGTATAACATTCAGACACTTTCCTATCTAAAATACATGTTAATGGATTGACTTTTAAAAATATTAGTGAGGATTTATTACTGATTTCTCTTTTGGGGGGGGATGGGATATTTGTTGGTTTATTTATTTGCTATCTCAGATTCATTACCTGAATTTAATTTGAGCCATCATAATTCTTTTCTTCTACTGATTCCTCTTCCTCTCTCCATAACTCCACTAGTAAGGGTGTATTCTTAAATGCAGATTGGAAAAGATTACTTCAGGTGTCACTCAACTACCTCACA
Organism: Spilogale gracilis; assembly: GCA_004023965.1. NCBI lineage: Eukaryota > Metazoa > Chordata > Mammalia > Carnivora > Mephitidae > Spilogale > Spilogale gracilis. The sequence goes on along the minus strand of PITA01000439.1, from coordinate 118,445 downwards.
AGCTTAGGGAATGTTTCTTATTATTCTGGATACCAGACACTCTTAACTTTCCATTCTAGAATAGTGGGCATTCGTACATATACGTGTGTGTAAGTCAACCAAGCATATATCTATGTGTATTACCATGCACATGTATTTTTTTTAAAAAAACCAAGCTGTTAGGTTTCCATAGATACTGGTTCTCCTACATTATACTGGTGAAAACTCCTTAAAATGGAGCAAGACTTTGTGAATCAGCAAATAGAATAAGATAAAATTTTAAAATCTATGGAGAAATTCTCTTCATTCCTCAGCACGATGTTAGATAAATGGATCTGTCACAAAATTATCAATATATACTGTTTACCAACATTATTTACATTCTTCTTGAGTCGTTTGGTTATTGTGTTATGAAAGCAGATCAACTAGACCTGTCTTTAAGTTATTCTCTTCTCTAGGACTTTCTCGGTAAATAGCAGATTTTGAATGAGTAGTCTCAGTCCCAACCCTTAAATGAAAAAAACTAAAGAAGTGTTTTTGCTTAAGCCATTGTACATTATAAAGAGAATTTTTTGTTTTAAGTGGCATTCAGAGCCACACAGAAATAGGAAACTGGGATGGTGCTGGATTGTTATTTTAGCAATACCTCAGCTTTTGTCCATACTGATTCCAAAACAGACTGAATTGTGACCTGTAAATAAAGTTTTGTTGTAAAAATGACCAGCCTTCCTTTAACTTTTTACTGTACCCACTTTTCTTATCCCAAAAAGCTGTAACACGCAAGAGCTAACATTTATTGAGTGCTCACTGTGTACCACCGTTCTGAACTCTTTACAGATTTCATTCACTCATTCCACACCACAAACCCCCAAGGTAGATATTCATATTCCGTCTGCACTGATGACACAGGTGAGACATACAGAGGTTAAACAGCTTGCCCAAGGTGACACAACTGGTCAGAGCTGTGGCCAGATTCACACTCAGACAGACAGACTGACTCCAGAACTCTTGTTCTTATTCTTTATGCTATACGTACCTTCAGACAGGAGTCAGTTACAATTTCATTCAGCCAGGATGCATGCTGGGTAACAACTGCCTCGTTATGTACCCCGAAAGGGGGCCTCCGTGACTGATTTCTAGGTTGAACAAAACTCATACTGGATCCTAAGATAGAAGTGACCTGTGAGCATCAACGCGCTCCTTGCTGTAAACCAGCACCCAACTTCAGGAAATGCTATTACTAGTACCTGCAAAATTTTTCCAAATGTCTTTCGCACTGATTGATGGTCAGCCCTGGGATGCTGTGGGGCAATGTGGACCAAATGTGGAATGATTTGGATTTGGATTTTTTTTTTCTTTAACCTCTCTTAAAGACTTTTTGGAACAAGGTGGTATAACGAATAAGATTAAAAAAATAAATTGATACTACATTACATATGTCTTCAGTTAACTTGTTCAATTAGAGAAGAAAAGTTTAATGCTTGAGAGAAAGTGGCAAGTTTAAAATTCAACAGAGTTCATCTGGTTTCCCTTGTGTTCATGCTTTCAAAGAGGGTTCTTTGAAGAGCAAAAGCAAGACAAGGGTGCACTGATTAAAGCAAGCCCCAAATGTAATCCCATTCCGGCTGGAGAATATTTCAAATTATTCAGCTACCTTTTAATTAACTGAGTCATGGGAAGGGCAATTCTAAGCTACAAATGAATAAATAATGTTTTATCTGAAGAAATATATTCATGACACTTTCTTTGACACTGTTTCTTTGTCTTTTTGTTTTGTTTTGTTTTCATTTATTTATTTATTTATTTATTTATTTCACAGAGAGAAACACAGCTAGAGAGGGAACACAAGTAGGAGGAGAGTGAAAGAGGGACAAGCCCGCTCCCCGCCAAGAAGGGAGCCCAATGCAGGGCTTGATCCCAGGACCCTGAGATCACGACCTGAGCCAGAGGCAGAGGCTTAACACTCTGAGCCACCCAGGTGTCCTGACACTGTTTCTTAATAAAAGTAAATTGCATGCTCTCTGATAAGACCAAAAGCAGAATCATACATGTAGAGTTATTACATAGTCCTAGTCCTGGCATAATCCGTAGGCCTAGAAAATCCATTTACGTTTTGGCCCTCTTCTAATATTTAATTCAATTCAACAAATCTGTCTTATACTTGTATGGTGTGCCAAGAATTGAACAGTGATGGGCTCACACTTGCCTTCATGGAGAACGCAGTGAGCTGGGGAGAATATGCATGCGGATAAGTGATTTAACATGCTCAGAGTTCAGTGACACCATAGATGAAAGAACAATAATTCTGAGTAGTAGGAGAGAGTAGGAATTGAGAAAGCTACAGACAAGAAATGATACTTTCGCCAGGCTTTGAAGTATGGTTAAGGATTTGCCAGCTGGGAATTAATTGGGGGCACCTGGGTGGCTAAGTCAGTTAAGCATCAGACTCTTGATCTCAGCACAGGTCTTGATCTCAAGGTAGTGAGTTCAATCCCCATGTTGGGCTCCACCTTGTGTGTGGAGCCTACTTAAATAGATGGAGGAAAAAGAGGAGGAGAAAGAGAAGAAGAAGGCGGGGAGGGGGAGAAGTAATTGGGAGAAGAAGCTATCAAGGAAGGTTGAGCCGATGTCATGAAGAATATTCTATGCCATTGTTCGGTTTAGGCTTACTCCAGTAGCAATGTGGAGTGATTAAGGTTTTGCACAAGAGAATAAAATGATGAGCTTTAGGATAATAGTTCTAAGGGTGAAGTGCAATCAAGCTTAGCTCTCCTGGTGTCCTTTCCTGGATGCAATTAACAACTCAACCATGGAAATTACATTTATTGTGTTTACCCTAAGAACATACACAGATCATTAAGTTCCCTGAAGTTCTTAGCTTTCATGGAACATCTGGTCCACAGTGGGGCACCGCCTCTTTTTTCCCTCTTCCATCCTGTCATTCCTGAAGTTCAAGGAAGGGACAGTGAATCATCAGCTTACCCATTATGGATTTTTTTTTTCTCCTTTATCTTTTTCTTCATGTCAGTTTCTCAACCTCAAACTCAGGCTCTGTTGAGGCATCTTGGGTGGGGCCTAATCTTAAAGGCAGAATATTTTAAATAATCCCTGACTCTGAAAACCAGGTCTTTAAGTATTACAAATCTAGGGAGAGTACCCTACAAAGAATTGCTTTTTTGACCTCTGAGTCACACATGGCTGATAAAGAATAATCTATATTGTTTTCCTTTGGTGAGGAGGAAATGACCATAATTTATAAACCATGATGTATGAAAGAACTAACTAATTAGAGCCTAAGTGGGGAGTGGGGAAAGGGGGAGAGGATATGGCTCAAATAGTCCCGCTTCAGTGGTAAATTATTCGATGAGGGCTTTCCCTATTTTAACATTCATGCTTATAAAAGGAAATAGTTTCATTTTCTTTCTTTCTTTCTTTCTTTCTTTCTTTCTTTCTTTCTTTCTTTCTTTCTTTCTTTCTTTCTTCTTTCCTTCCTTCCTTCCTTCCTTCCTTCCTTCCTTCCTTCCTTCCTTCCTCTTTCTTTCTTTCTTTCTTTCTTTCTTTCTTTCTTTCTTTCTTTCTTTCTTTCTTTCTTTCTTTCTTCTTTCTTCTTTGTTCTTTCTTCTTTCCTTTCAAAGCAGCCTAGCTCTTGGTTTCTTTCTTGCCCGGTATTGAGCGTAGGCCAAATCTAGCCTGAACTGCACAGATGGAAAAAATTAGTCTATGTCTGTGGTACCTCTGGGGTTGAATATTTTTAGTACTTACATCTTTAGTTAAAGATTCTTTCTTCCAAGACTCATAGAATCATTTTATTGTCATCCAATGGCTAAACTTACTGAGATAAAAATTAATAATATCGTGTGTTTGTATATCCCTTTATAATTTATTGCGAGCTTTCACATGCACCTTAATGTAATCCTCAAATAACCTTGGGAATTATTCTCATTTTACAAATTAAGAAAGAAAATCTTCATCTCAACACCTAGAGAACTAAAAGAATTTAAACTTGAGGGGCGCCTGGGTGGTTCAATCGGTTAAGCGTCTGCCTTCGGCTCAGGCCATGATCCCAGGGTTCAGGGATCAAGCCCCACATGGGGGTCCCTGCCCAGTATGGAATCTGCTTCTTCCTGTCCCTCTGCCCCTCCCCCCTGCTTGTGCCTTCCCCACCTCAAATAAATAAAAAATCTTTAAAAAAATTTTTTTTAGGGACGCCTGGGTGGCTCAGTTGGTTAAGCGACTGTCTTCGGCTCAGGTCATGATCCTGGAGACCCGGGATCGAGTCCCACATCAGGCTCCCTGCTTGGCGGGAGGCCTGCTTCTCCCTCTCTCACTCCCCCTGCTTGTGTTCCCTCTCTCGCTGTGTTTCTCGCTGTCAAATAAATAAAATCTTTAAAAAAAAAAAAAAATTTTTTTTTAATAAAAATAATATTAAGGGTGCTTGGGTGGTTCAGAGGGTTAAGCCTCTGCCTTTGGCTCAGGTCATGATCTCAGGGTCCTGAGATCAAGCCCCACACCGGGCTCTCTGCTCAGCAGGGATCCTGCTTCCTCCTCTCTCTCTGCCTGCCTCTCTGCCTACTTGTGATCTCTCTCTCTCTCTGTCAAATAAATAAATAAAATCCTTAAAAAATAATAATATTAAAAATTTTAAACTTGAATGTGTGTCTTCTAATCTTTGTTTAGGTTTCTTTCCTCCTTCCCTAGTTTTTCTAAACCCAATGTCCATTTTTTCCCTCACTAGCTATAGAACTTAGGACTAATTCTTTTTTACTTTTAGCCTCAAAGCCTAGTTATTGTCATTAAATAATCCATCCACCTAATATTTATTGAGTGCCTACTATGGGAAAAATAAAAGCGAAGGACACAGAACTAAGTAAAGGAAAGCTCTTGTTCTCCTGTGATGCTAACATTCCTTTGAGGAGGATGAGGAAAGTGAGGCAACATTTATTGAGGGCTTACTATATGCCAGGCTCTGTTCTAAGGGCTTGACTTGTAACAGCCCTAAGAAGTAAACTCTATTACTCTACTCACCACGTGGTTCACAAAACTGAGGTACAGAGAGGTTAAGGAACTGTCCCAATGTCACACAGCTAGTAACTGACACCCCCTAAGATTTGAAGGGCCTAGAATTAATGAGCTTAATGACCATGTTTCCTTTCTGGTCTTCAGTGTATTGTCTTCCATCCAAAAAAGCCAAGTTTTCCATTAGCAAGCTTTCTGTACACATCTTCCCTTATTAGACCATAGTAGTAGTAGTTGTTGTTGTTTTTCTTTTAATTAAAATGGTGACAACTGCATCTCCCTCCTTGGTAAGGAAGACTTGGTGTGCCTATGTATGATAAGAATACTAGTCTTATACAATCTGGAGAAAGAAAAAAGAAACAACTTTTTCTTTTAGGCAGAACTAAATAGTTCTAATAGGCAAAACTCAATTTCCAGCTTTGCTGCACTTCTATCTGAAAAAGGTCTTCCTCACTAAATCATATTTTTATCGTAGAAGCAACAAATATTCACTAAAGAGTATATATCTGTTCTTTAAACTTTTTTTGTCTCAAATATTTCATAATAAAAAAATGAATTAAATGACCACCCTTTGCAATGGCTCCAGTTTCAGCCTTCCTTATAGGTTTGTATTTCAAATCTCTTTACATGGAATTTCAGAAGCAGCCTTGCCTTCGATGAGCACTACTGAGTCTTCATAATGAGATTATATATTTATTTTGAGGACAGCAAAAATGGGTATTAAATTTACATTTGAGTTTTGCCTTAACTTGTGTAAGAGTAGGATGTCAAGTATCAAAAGATTAATTGGATCTGCCAAAAATGGGCACCATAGAAGTTTGCCCCCCACAATCCATCTCTACACCTCTATTCACACAACCCACTTCCTCTGGAAAAGGGCCCATGGTGAAAGAAGGCATATGGGAATGATTCACTGGGGGAAAGCTGTACCCAGAATATCAAAACAGTTTGCTTTCTGTCTCTACATCCTTGCCATAATTTTTCTACCCAAAAGAACCACCTGTTATTATGGCCGTGACACCTGAAAGGCCTTTCTGTATATTGCAGGAGATTGCTCGTGTGTGGGTGGATTTTCAGGCTGTTCAGTGGTATTTTTTTTTAAAAAAAGGATTTTCCGGAAAAAATATTCTCAGAAATTGGAACACTGCCTTGTCTTATCGAAATCGCTCTGTGGCCTTGTTCACAAATACCCTGGAACATTCAGGAGAAGGCACACTGAGCTAATTTCCTTTGCATGATGTTACCCAGAGAAATCAAGCTGTCAGTATCCTGAAGAACAGCCCTCAAAGAGAGATGGCCAAAGCCATGGGAAGCCAGAAAGATGGAAGAGTTTGCCCTTCAAGAACTGCTCCCCATCCTCCCAAATTCATCATTTTTAATGAAAATTTATTACTGAAAGAAAGGGCTCAGTGTGTCTGATTCAGGATGGTTCTACAGTAATGGTAAGGTGGGTATAAGACTGAAAAACATCTTGAAATTCTATTTTTATGTTTCCTCTTTATTTTCATTTGTTTATTTGAGAGAGAGAGAGAGAGAGAGAGAGAGAGAGAGAGAGAGCGCCCGCATACATCTGTGCTGTGGGGGAAGAGAGGCGGAGGGAGAGAATCTTCAAACAGGGCTCAATCTCACAACCGTGAGATCATGACCTGAACTAAAATCAAGAGTCTGATACTTAACCAACTGAGCCAGCCAGGTACCCCCCAAAAGTCTCAAATTCTACATCTTTCTCTATATTCTAGGATATAGTCATAAAGGGGAATGACAGAGTTAGGGTTTTAGATCTATGGAATATCATTCTCTAGGCTAAGTAGAGACAGTCATCTCTAAATTATGCCTTTCCTTTATCAGACTTTAGTTCGACCATGTAACAAATATTTAATGAGCATCACTTAGGTGCAGGTGTTGCATTACATGCTGTAATAGTGAACAAAACATTTTTTTTAAATCCTTCCTTCTATGCTTCTCACCAGTGCACAGACTAAAAAGTTCAAAGCACATTTTCCAGATCCTCTTGCTGCCAAAAGTTCAGACATGATTTACCATTCGCCAGTCAGATGCGCTCACTCAAGTCTTGAATTCAGAACTAGCTTAAATAAGGGAAAAGTGGTGATAGCACCTTAACTCTCCGCTCTGCTAACGTGGCATGACCATTGCATGGCTCTGCAGCCTGCAGATCTTCTGGTGATTTCCTGAGGTCCAGCTCATAGAAGAGGCAGTGTGTTTCTGGTGCTAGAAAGTGGTGGATGGCTTCCTGACCCTTAGCTTCTAGATCATTGCAGAAGTAGCGGCTTATCTGGCTGGCCATTTCTGCAGTATCATTCTGGAAGATATTCTGGGAGGCCTGGCCTGGACCCTGCCCCTATAATGCCCAAAGGTTTTGCAAGCCCTAATTTCACTGACATTTCATTTATCTATTGCTATGTAAATACCACCTCCCACCCCCCCCCAAAATAACTTAGCTCAACTGGGCCTAATATTCTGCTGATCTCCCCTGGGTTCACATATGTGGGTGCATTTATATGCCAACTGTGCCAGGATGGAAGGTCCTAGAAGGCCTCTCTCACACGTCTGGGATCTTGGCATGGATGCCTGAAAGTCTGAGCGTTGTCTCTCCACGAGGTCACGCATCACTTGATCATCTAGCTGAGGTGCTTTATATGAAAGCTGCCTTCCAAGAGGGTAAAAGTGGAAACTCCAAGAACCTCTTTACAGCTAGCCCTCAGGGGCACACAACATCATTGCTGTACATTCTGGTGGCCAACCAGAGGGCCGGCCCAGGGTCAAGGGAAGGGAAAATCAGACTTCATTCCTTTTGGAAAGTTGTGACAAAATCACACTGCAAAAAGGCACGTGGATGGAAAGGACCGTTGTAGCATCAGTCCACAACTGTATTAAATCTCTTTCTGCTTCAAACATCTAGAATGGCTTTTGTTATTGCCGTTGAACTCTGGCAGGTCTAGAAAGCCAACAGAGAGACCAAGTAGCCCAGGGGCAGAGGAAGACCTGGGGCATGGTCTGACAGAGCTCACAGGACTCTGATGGATGAGAAGTGAGTAGAAGAGAAAGTAAAGTAAAGAAGGTATCAAGCATAGAGTTAAGAAAGTCTCTGAGGTTTTGGCATGAGTTGTGGTGCTATTTGCTGAGATGAGGAAGAACAAGTTCAGACAGAAAATTCAAGTGTTTGCTTTTGAATGCGTCTATTAGACATCAATCTGGCAATGAGATACAGAATGTTGGAGCTTGGGGGAAGAGCTGTGGGCTGCAGATAAATCTGAGACCATTTGCATATCAAAACATTTAAAGGCATGAGACTTGATGTAATCAAGGGAATGAGTGTAGACAGAGAAGGGGTTGAGCCTTGGTGCAATAACACTGGGAGACAGGGAAGAGGAGTGGAATCCATTTAGTATATACAGGGGTCCCTGGAGACAGGTGAACAATGTGGATTCCAGGGCACCTGGGTAGCTCAGTGGGTTAGGGCCTCTGCCTGCAGCTCAGGTCATGATCTCAGGGTCCTGGGATCAAGGCCCACGTCCGGCTCTCTGCTCAGCAGGGAGCCTGTTTCCTCAGCTCTCCCAGCCTGCCTCTCTGCCTACAAAAACAAACAAACAAACAAACAAACAAAACAATATGGATTCCAGGGTCCGACTCCCTTCGATTCTGATTTGAGCACATAAGGAGGCCTGGCGGTCTGCATCGTTGACAAAATCTTTACAACATTCTGAAATGGGTAATTCGGAAGTACTCTTTGAAAAACGGTGAAATAGATTACGATCATCTTAGGAAACCTCTTATAGGTCCTTAAGTTCAAGGATACTTCTTTTCTTTCTCCCCACTTCCTCTCATCAGTCATGCATGGACTTGTTAGATGCTCACAGAGGAAGTTGGACCTTCTCATTTTTCTAACCACCAAGTAGAGTGGGTGAAAGCAAAGCGTGAGCTCCTGCCAGGGAAAGGAGAGAGGGTAAGGCCTAAACATGGTGTCTACCCCCCAAAAAGGGCAGCTTCTCCTTTAAATAAACAGTCTGGTGCCTGGTAGCAACACTTAACAGAGCAAAGAGCACTCGATGAGAGCAGAGTCCGAATTTCTTCGTATACAATTGTAAGTAGCATATACTGCTTCCGTGTCTCAGGGAGGGTCTAGCAGTCCTATTCTTCCCACGTTTCATGGCGGATTTAGAGAAGAATGGATGAAAAGCAAATGGCCTGTCGTAGCTTTTCCTCTCCTGTCTATCAAAATTAATGCTGATTAGGCCTCTCCCCGGGAGAAAATAACCATCCCAGCTGACAGCGTCATTGGTATCAGACTGAGTTCTTACTGGCGGTGAACCTGTGTTTCTCAAATATAAAGACATGAATATATTTTCACCTGGGCCTCTTCTGGGACTGTGAATCAAATGCTGTTGCTTGTAAAAATTGTATGGACATATTCTCCCTTTTGCAGTTCAGTGGTTCCGAGGGGGCCTGAAGTGGTGGGAGCCACGTGCCGTGATAACGATTGCATGGATTAAATGCCAATTACCCCTGGACACTTTTTGAAGGCCTCTGCTTCAGAGTCGCAACTGGGCTTTCTGTCCCCCATTAGATCAGATCTCTGTAACCCTAGGTGATAACTGTTTTGGGATATCTAGCAATTACTTGTGTCATGGGCTTTAATCAACAGGATGCTTACCATTGTGACAAGTCTCCACACCCACCGAGAAGCGTTACTCAGGCTCCATTCCCCTAGCCCCCACCCTGCTCCCATGAACCTGAGCTTCTGACCCATAGCTGATGAAGTCATTCTGGTGAATCATGCTCTCTGTGGGGGGAGGGGGGTGCAGCCTTCCAGCCAGAGCCAGGCCTTCACACCAGGGCCTGCCTAAAGGGGTGGTGGATCCTATCAGCCCAGCCAAAGGTCAAGTTACCTGTCTCACTGTTGCACTGAGTATCAGTCTTCTGGCTGGCATCCAACCAACAATTAATCCATCTACTTAGCACAAGCTTCCATTAGCCCATTCTTAGAGGGATAGAGTCTTGCATACTGTCCCCTAGGAAGTTCTTTCCAGCAAAGTTTTAGATCCAATCACCATCATAGCCTGATTTTGCCACCATCTTTGAAATGGCCAGCAGACTGTGACAGACCATGATGAACTGAAGTGGAGCTAAAAGGGTGACTTGGTCACCGACTTGCTGTGTGACCTCAGGCATTTCATTTCAGAACAAGAGGGTCAAGCTATATGTCTTCAGAGACCCCTTCCAGTTCTAGCATTCTATGGATTAAGTTTGTTTTGTGCAGAGAGTTCCTTGATCCTTTATCAGAGGCAATTCTGCTAGTTTGCTTGGGCTGCCCAACAAACTGTGTAGCTTAAACAATAGAAATTTATTGTCTCCTGGTTCTGGAGACTAGAAGTCCAAAAGCAAGATGTTGCGAGGATTGATTCCTTCTGAGGGCCAAAAGGGAAGGGTCTGTTCCAGGCCTCTCTCCTTAGCTTGTGGAGGGCCGTCTTCATCTTCACATGGTGTTCTTCCATTTACGCATGTCTCTTTCCAAATTTCCCCTTTCCATAAGGACGCCGGTCATGTTGGAATTGGGCCCACTCTCATTGCCTCATTTTTACGTGATTGTCTCTGGAAAGCCCTTATCTCCAAATGAGGTCACATTCAGGTACTGGAGGTTAGGACTCTAACACATGAATATTTGCAGGGACACGATACAATTCCATAACAGCAATTAAATGTCAACTATACGTAAGAAATAAAGAACAATGATTTGATTGATTTTAAGGCAGGTTGACTGACAGGGCAGAGGAGGCTAGCAAATAAGTATACATTGTTGAATTTATTTTATATACTCTAATGATTTAAGCCTACAGAGTGTACTTATCTCTGTCAACCCATATGGATTTTTGTATAAGAATCAGCTCTGAATCCCTTTGTATCAGAAATTTTAGGGGCACCTGGGTGGCTCAGTTGGTTAAGTGACTGCCTTCAGCTCAGGCCATGATCCTGGAGACCCTGGATTGAGCCCCGCATCGGGCTCCCTGCTCAGCGGGAAGCCTGCTTCTCCCCCTCTTGCTCCCCCTGCTTGTGTTCCCTCTCTCACTGTGTTTCTCTCTGTCAAATAAATAAATAAAATCTTTTTAAAAAAAAAGAAAAAAGAGAAAAGAAATTTTAGCTTTCCCATGCTTTATAATATTCTTTCATCTGTTTTTGTAATTGAATGTGAAACTTCTCAAAAAAATCTTATGACTATTTAACCAATTATTGTTCAAAGGAGCCCCATGGGGATTAAAAAGTAGGTAGGCCATTATTTTAAATTAAATGACCCTGTGGAGGTTTGATTGAGTTTGGCCTTTGGGGAATATACTTACGAGCAGAATGTGCTTTTCTGTGCAGACTTGAGCCTTCTGATCGTATATATGATCAGAATATATATATGGCATGTGGATGAAAAGGACCTTTGTAGCACCCATCTACTACAACTGTATTAAATCCTTCTCTGTTTCAAACAGCTAGAATGATTTCTATTATTGCCATTGAACTCTGACAGATCTAGAAAGCTGGCAGAGAGACCAAGAGACCAGGGGGCAGAGGAAGACCTGGGGCACAGTCTGACAGAGTATGTATCTGAGTATATATATCAGAATATATATATATATTGGAGAGAGAGAAAGGAATGTGTTAGATTCTGCTGACTCACAGCTTAAATGAAAATAAATGAAAGCGCTCACTCAACCTGAAGAAGGACAGATTGGGGTGGAACAGGGTATTGTCTCTAATGAAACTGGCAGAAGTCCAGATTGATAGGCAAAAGGATATACTGCATATTAGAGGTCTCTTTTCAGATCCTCTCTAGCCTGGAAATCCACTAGGTGGAGCAAAGGACCAGGGATTAGCTGACAGGAACCTTCACAAGCAAATATGACCAGCACCGCAGCCATTTCTTTTCCTCTACAAAGGCTAGGGGGAAATTGGGTAGCGGAAACTGCTTAAGATCAAATGTTCCTTGCTCATTAAAATGGACAGTAGCCCAAGGAATAAAGAAACTCAGATTTGCTGAGTTGGACATGATTACAAAACACACAGGAGGCACACCCATCTTGGAGTCTTTCCCCATGGCTTGGCTCTCTCTACACATTTCCTTCCTGCTTTCATTGGTGGCAGATGGAATTTGGGGCAGACCTCTCACCCAGGCTCCTGCAGTTAAAAGATCCTATGCTTAGATCATACGTCTTCTTTTTCCTGCCTGCTGTAACCATGCTAAAATTCTGCTATCAACCCGGTTTCTATTTAAACATGGTTTCTTTGATTCCAGGCCCATGGGTTCTAACACTTCCTGCTTTGGATTCCAATCTTGTCTTCTTTTATGCACTTATGGGTTGGCTAGCTGAGCAGAGGCTGGGAACTTGTCTCATTTTTATTTGAGGATGTTCAAGGTGTAAAGGGGAGATAACCTCATTTCCCATTTAGGTTTTTGTCCCTTCCACAAAGTAGACTCCGTGTGCCTTTGCATTCAAACTACGAGTACTAACTGCCCAACGTCACGGTCTAAATTTGTACCAATGGAAGACATAGTTTTATTTATCTATTAAGTCATCATTCCAGAACAACACAAGTTCAAACACCTGAAGATGGAATGGATGAGGGAGAGGAATTCCCAGTCTAAAAGTATTGTTTTTCATGACTACGACTCTATGGCAGGATAATTTACTGAGTTATGAATTTCTTGAATTTCTTCCCCTATTTTGGAGAAGAAAAGGCAGAAGCCCTTTTATCTAAGCAAGTTAGAGAGGCTCTAAGTAATTTCTCACCATACAGCTGTTTTGCAGAACAATCTTGTTGTCTTCAGATAAAACCTGGGCTCATTGAAGAGTGTATTCTTCATGCCTTTGAAGGCTGTGGGGATAGAAAAGGAGTAAATTTCCTGAGACTATAAAGATATTTGCAGCTTAGGTATGAGAATGAGCAGGACTCCATTCTGTGGCTGGAGAACATTGAACTGGGTTGGTGGACATCACAGTGGTCATCACTGCGGGCTGACACCTGGGGGGTGTCTGCCAGGCTTTGCTGCCCGTCAAGACCCCAAGACCTTGCACGACCCTTGGGGGGAGCCCTAGAAATGACTGAGGTTATATTTTCTGACAATAAAGCTGGATGGAGACTGAGAATCAGATGTAAGTTGTTTCAGAGAAAATAAAGGGAGCTCTTTCTTGTACATCTGAGCTTGTTATCTATGTTTTATATGGGCTACACTATAGTTAAGAGCTCCTTATGGAGGTCTCAGCTTACATAGGAGCAGGATAGTAGAGCGGCTGATGCTCATCTCTGGAACCAGCCTGCCTGGTTCTTAGCTCATCCACTGACTGGGGGTGAATCCTTGGGCCAGTTATTCAATTTCTCTCTACCACAATTTCTTCCCTCTGTGAAATACAGGTAATAGTACCCACTTGGAGTGTCTGGGTGGCTGAGTTAAGCATCCAACTCTTGGTTTTGTCTTAAGTCATGATCTCAGGATCCTGAGATCCAGACTTGTATCAGGCTCTGCACTGGGTGTGGAGACTGCTTGGGATTCTCTGTCTCCCTCTCCCTCTACCCCTCCTTGCTCACTTGCTCTTAAAAAATAAAAAATTACCCATCTTACAAGGTTGTGGTTGAATCGAATTAAAAAATATACCAAGTGTTAGAAAATCAGTACCTGACATCTAGCAAAATTAAATGAGTGTAAGATTTTATTCCTGTGAAATTTTGGTGCCACTATGGTGGCTGTTGAAATTTTAATTATCTTTGAAGATATACTTCATACGAATAGCACAAAATCCAAAAGTTTAAAAAAAAAGACTTACAATGAAAGATAAGGATGTAAATGAAAAACTGTTTTCTAATTTCCCTCCACAGTTGCAACCTGTGCCAGTAGTTTCTGTACATTAAACAAATGTAGTTACCAACAAATGTTTCTGTGCAGTTTTCCCCCTCAGCAATACACGGTGGAGAGTCATTCTAATAATATCCCCTCGTATGAATGCACTCTAGCCTACTCTCTCATTTAACCAATCTTATTCATGAAGGGATTTTTTTTTTCTGTGTTTGTTTTTTGGCTTGATTGTTTTGTTCTCGTAGATAATTCTATAATAAATATCTTTCTTCCCTATGTCTTCGAGCACATCTGGAACATCTGTGGAATAAATTTCTAAAAGTGGAATCACTGAATCCAGGGCTTTGGGCTCTATAAAATTTGGTCGTGGGTATTGTCAAAGTGCCCCACATACACAGTGATACTCCCACAACCTTTACGTGAAAATGCCCACAGAGGAGGTTATTCACTTTTTTCCTTTTTTTTTTGCCAATCCACCGAATATCCACTTATAATTTTTGTTTGCACTTAAGAGATTGAGCATATTTTTTATTAATTAAAAATCTCATTTCTATTTTCTTTTTTAGAAATAGTTGATGATCAAATGGACTGTTCAGAGGTGAAAATAATGCATGCGCTACTTTTACAAAGATCCTTTTAGTCTTACCTCCAGAAAAAAAAATTATTTCTGCCATCACAAGCTACCTGGCAGTTCCCTTACACAAAACAGGTTTTCCCCGCTATCTGAAAGCAGAGCTTTCTTACAGACTTTTACAACCTGAAATGGGGTTAAGCAAAGAAGTAATTACTGTTCATTTATATGGAAAAAATTTTGAGCATCTCCAGACCCCAAAAATAACCTGTTTTAGGCTTTTCTTTTTTTTTAATATTTTTTTAAAAAATAGTTACTCAGACATTTTGTAAAATTTTATTTTTCTGTTTCTCTCCCTTCTGAACACTTTCCGTGGCGTGTCTTGGATGTAAAAAGATTTACTTGGATTCTTTTGCTCTTGGATGATCCCAATTCTCTAAGCAGGTGACATCCTGTAGGATCTTCTCGGAGGAAGCATCTTAACATTTTCATCCTTTGACCCCTGGAAGCTTCCGCCACCAAATACACCAATGGAAACCAAAGTCTTCCCCTGTTGTCTCTGGTGCAGTGGAATTGAGGGATGATCACCAAGAATTCAGAGTCTGCAGGTGTCCCATGCTTTTAGAAAGTTCCCATCATACCACTTTGCCTTTATGAAAGACCTACATTAGTTCCTCTTTTGGCTGACTGAAAGAAATCCAAAGAAAATTTTTGCTTTTGTAAAAAAAAAGGGGGGCGGGGGATAACATTTCACTGGGAGCCCTCACAAGGCAGCAAGCTCCCTGAGCAGCAAGAGTGGGGCCCCGCCTCCCTTCTGCCCGGGGAACTATGCTCAGCACCTCAGCGTCCAGCCATCGGAGCTTCGAACTAGGTCTGTGAGCATCGCTGCCTTAGCTCTGTTTATTCTGTGCCTCTGTCAGCAAGATGTGTCCCAAGGTATCAGAAAAGTGCCTGGGCGGCTCAGTGGGTTAAAGACTCTGCATTCAGCTCAGGTCATGGTCTCAGGGTCCTGGGATCAAGGCCCACATCGGGCTCTCTGCTCAACAGGGAGCCTGCTTCCTCCTCTTTCTCTGCCTGCCTCTCTGCCTACTTGTGATCTCTCTGTCAAATTAAAAAAAAAATCTTAAAAAAAAAAGGAAAAGTCTAAAGCAGGTTAATTTTAAGGTCTGGAGATGCTCAAATTTTTTTCCAATTGACCTGGTTTCATAGAAGACAGAGCCAAGTTTTGAAATAAGGTAGCCTGGCTTCTCAGCCTAGTTTCTCATCCATTAAGCCATGAACAGCATAATTTACCACCACCACTACCACCTCCCCACTAAAAAAGTAGGAAATCTGGGGAGTTAATAACTTGCCTGAATTTAAAACACAATGCCGGCTAACATGTTTATCCTGATATTCCGTAACTTCTGCAAATACTTCTGATAGTAATGCCTTAAATTCTCTAACATAGAACCTGTTGTGGTGATGGGCCAGTGTATCCATCTCACTGTTGTTGTCCACGTTTCTGTTATAGTCACGTCTGCTCACTCTGGTCTTTTGCTTCAGGTAGCCAGGGAGAGGGGACCCTTCCTCCTTAATATTATTATTGACGTAATTTTCCAATCTCAGGATCTTGGATAGCGAGTTGAGATTTATTTCCGCTTGAATTACATTAGTGATCAAAGTATACTTCCCCTTCCTCTTCTTTTTTTTAAGCAGTTCTATTGAGACCATTACATCCCATAAAGTTTACCCATATAAAATGTATAATATGATATTTATGATAATTTATACAATCATCACCATACCTTAATTTCGGAGCACTTTCTTGTCACCCCCGAAAGAAACCTTGTTCTCATTAGCAGTCATTCTGCAAGCACCACCTCCCCAGACCTAGACAACCACTAATCTATTTTTTCTCTCTAGATTTGCCTATTCTGGACATTTCCTATAAATGGTATCATGCACTATGTTGTCTTCTATGACTGTCTTTCTCACTCAGCATGATGTCTTTGGGTTTCATCCATGTTGTAGCGTATGCTTTATTTCATTTCTTTTTATTGCCCACAGAATTTCCTTTGGGGGAAAAAAAACACCCTTCCTTCATGCACAAATTAGTTCTGAATTTGTGCTGACCTCTCCAGTGAGCCCAACCCTGACCAGAGTCTGTTTCCTGGTGCACCAGCTTCAACATGTGAGAAGGGCACCATCAGGACAGGAATCCCGTTGAATCTAGTCGAGGAGAGGCAGACCCCGGGGTTCCTCTCCTGGCCAGGGTCCATAAACGTCCCAAATTCCTTGGAGGTACAAGATGTGGCTCTGTGGATGGCTGGCAGGGAAGGACTTCCGGATCTGAAGACTAAGGCTGATTGCGGCAGTTCTCTCTCTGTTTTGCTTTTGTTCTTGCGCTGAGTTTAGATTTTTAAATGAAAGATTTTCACTGAAAGTTGCTGCTCCTCCTTCTGAGAACCATTTGAAGCTCCAGAAGTTTCGGCTACCAAAAAGCTTGATTTTGCTGCCACCTGCTGTCCTTCAGCCAGAAACAACTTTGGAAAAGGTGAGGCCTGGTTCTGAACATGATTCAAGAGACAAGAGTTGCAGTCCTCACAGGGTTTTCCCTGGGGCTGTGCTTGTAGGTTTAGGTGTCTTCTTTATGTCCCTGTGTTCATGTTTTCTACCTAAAGACCTGGTCCCTTGAAAATGCATCATAAGAGGGGTCCTCTGGAGTTTTGTCAGTAAGAACATTTCATATAAACCTTTTGTTTTTTATTTTTATTTTTTAAATATTTTATTTATTTGAGAGAGAGAGGTTGGGGGTGCAGAGGGAGAGGGAGAAACAGACTCCTTGCTGAGAAGGGAGCCTGATGCGGGGCTCGATCCCACGACTCTGAGATCATGACCCCAGCTGAAGGCAGGCACTTAATTGACTGAGCCACCCAGGAGCCCCCAAACATTTTGCTTTTTAAATCAGACCTCAGTCCTGACAGCAGTGATGGTGGCCAAGGATCCTCCTCGAATAACTTGTCAGCAGAGCATGAACATATGGGAGAGATTTCCTCTCAACTCCAGAAATAACGGCGGAGATGGAAAACATGGTACCAAGGCTGTGCTGTTAAGCGGCCGGAAGGAAGAGGTCAGCACGTTCTGTCATTGATGTTAGTGTGGCCTCACTAGTACGCGTGGGCGTGGGAAGCCCGGGGACACTTGGCTGATATGGACATGGGGACGTTGAAGCCCAGAGAGTTTAAGTGACTTGCCCATTGTCACCCAGCAAATGGGCTAACGGAGCCCAATCTTTGTAACCTTTCAGATTTGATTTCCATATGAGATCCTGTTAAGCAAAACCTGAAGAAGTAACTTCATAAATCTTTTCTATGAAGCAGGATCTAAAGGGAGTTGAGAACAGCTTCCCGCAGTGGGATGTGCAAAGTCTCAGGGCCAGGGCTCACTTGGGTTTTTACTGGCTGTTCTGTGAAAGAAGGCCTGCCCCACACGCTGGCTGGCCAGGCCCGGAACCCTGTCTCCTCAGGCCACAGGGGAGCACAGTGCACCCCACCCGGACTTTCCTCTTGGTTTCATTTGGACCCAGATGGTTATAAAGACCCCAAAATTGCCTGCCTCAGGCTCCATTCAGAAATCTCTTGCTCCATTCATTCATTCAATCTTCCAGCCAACAAATGATACCTTAGTTCCCATTGTGCATCCCAGGGGTCGTCCAAGGCTTGAGAAGGATAACTAGATAAAACCTGCTGGTTTTGCCTCTAGAAGCTCCCAGTCTAGTCAGGAAGGCAGGTGGCCAAATGGATATTTAGAGCCCAGAGTGGTAAGTGCCATGAAAAAGGAAGCTTAGGGTGATGGAACCCCGAAGGAAGGGCAGGAAATGAAAACTGAGATGTTCGTATGGATATTTTCCTTGAAGAAGCAACATAAACTATAACTTGAAGGATAAGTATAAATTTGTCCCAAAGAGGAGTAGCCGTAATGCCTCAGAGGAAGTTCAAAAGGCTCACCATGACCCAGTCAATGATCGCTGCACTGAGCCTGGAGCCGCAGAGAGCGAAATCCCTCAGGACCGATTCATGCTAATCAGACAATTCCTGACTGATCCGGTTAAGGCTACGTTTCACAGGTGCAGGGATTGAAACTTAGCTTAAGTGACACCATCTTGGGGGCTCCTGGGTGGCTGAGTCAGTTAAACGTCTGCCTTCAGCTTACGTCATGATGGCAGGTGGACAAATGGATATTTAGAGCCCCGCATCAGGCTCCCTTCTTAGCAGGGGGTCTGTTTCTCCCTCTGCTTCTCCCCCTGCTTGTGTTCTCTCTCTCTGTCAAGTAAATAAATAAATAAAATCTTAAACAAAAAAAGTAGCACGATTTTGGGCCTGTGATTTTGGGGTTTTTTTAAAGTTTATTTTAGCAATCTTCACACCCAATGTGGGGCTTGAACTCATGACCCCGAGATCTAGAGTCACATGTTCTACCAACTGAGCCATCCGGGAGCCCCAGGGCCTATGGTTTTTCTTTTTAACCAGTGTCCACCCATTACCAGTGCACAATAGGACAATCATTTAATAAGGCAGTAATCAGTATAATATAACAACAGTACATTTCTCTTAAAGAGAGGCAAGACATACACACATGAAGCAATCTACAGCACAATCACAGTAAGTTGAGGGGACCATGATGGGTCTGGCTGGTAAGCAGGAATTGCAAGAGAAGGTGAGAAGAACAGACTGGAATAACAGGGAAGCCTTTAGAGAGCCTGGAGCCACACTTGAGCTGGGCCCTAAATGGCAGGCAGAGGGGAAGCTTCTTGAGGCCCTGTCTACATGACCACAGGCTCTGGCTACTCCCCGGGGACATTTTAAGGAGAAGTGGTCGATAAGGTGGGCTCTTTGCTGACATGTGTCTTGCATGACCTCCAAGAGGTGCCTATTCAATAGCAAAAGCCTCCGTTCTCACTCGGACTGGGCTGCTAAGAGATTAGGTCCCTGTTTTAACATTTAATCTGTTTCCTCATCTCTATTTTATGGGTTGGTTGAAAGCAAAAGCTTCTGTCACTTTCTTTTAACTAAAAGGTCGCTGGTTACGACCGGAATACCATATGCATTAACTAAAGATAAGGTCCCAACCGTTTTGTTTCTAAATGAACAAATGTGATAAAAGGTTACAGGGTGCTATTTATAAGCACTTTTCAGCAAATAACACATTGTGGGTGTAAAGAGTCTTCATTCCCAGGAAATGAAAATACAAATAGGATAGGCTATTATAACATTCCACCCCAGACTGCTTGCACTTGACCCCGCAGGACAGGCTCTAGGGTTCCAGTTCCAGGCTGTGGGGGGCGCTCTAGTCCATGTGGATTTCTTCAACAGCAGAGGCCTCTGGTTTCCTGGTTTGGGTCATTTCATGTCGTTTGGGGGGGTGGGGCAGGGAGTTGGAAGGGAGCCACTCAATATGGACCTGGTCATGCTTTCCTGGATCAGTTCAAGCATGGAATATGATTTCAACATCAAGCAAACGAAAAAGGGGTGCGAGGGTGATAGTGAGCGGAGCCTCAGGCCGCAGGGTGGGTCTGGGGTTAGTGATCACTGCTCCAGCTGTGATGTCACAGGCCGGTTCAGTAAGCTGAGAGGTTGAGGTTGAGGTTGGAGCATCACCCAGAGAAGAGGAAAGCAGTGTTTCCTGACCAGCAGCTTGTGACACCTGCCAGGTTTTTTTTATGTGGTCCCAGGGGCTTTCCATACTGAAAGTGAGATGGGTGTCAACTTCATTTTTTAAAAATTCTGTAAAAGTTGACACATTTCTCAAATGTAGAATGGGAGAATAGAATTGCAAGCCTTGAATTTCAGTGTGTATTTTAACACACACACCCCAGACCAAACACTATAAAGCATGTCTTTGTCTAAAGATTTCTTTGTTGACTAATCATTCCCTTTAATTTAAAGTAAATTAAGAAGCACGCATCATTTGTGGAATGAGGAAAAGCAGGACATCGTTACAATAAAGCATTGTAATAAAATGAACATTAAATTGCAATTCTCAATCATGCACTGATTTAAATATTTGTATTTAAAATCATGTCATCATTACATACTTTGCATAGAAACATTTATCATACCTTCCAGCCATCTAGATGCTTTGGGAATTCTATATTTGGGAACTTTCGCATGTAGTGAATCTGTTTTTTGAAAATAGGAGCCAAATTTTCCCAGTTTCCCTTAAAGCGAGGGTGCAGGCATGGAGTACAGTCTCTCCCTGTTTGCGCTCCTGCATGTGACTTCAGTGTGAAAGACGATGTCATGAAGATGGGGTCGTGAGCAGGACCCATTCAGGAGAGAGTGCAAGAGCAGCAGAGACATCTGGCATCCAGACCAAATAGACGCAGGGATCTGACAGCGTGTCCCTGCCGGGCATTCGGCCTGTCCAAGGGCGGGGCAGGCAGCAGCAAGATACACTGGCTGCCCACACTCCAAGCTTGCTTTCCCATCTCTCTCTCTCTCCTTGAGATTAAGCAAATGACCTCACAGTCTTTAAAATAATGGTCTTTAAAGATTTTAATTTATGTACTTTCAAAATAAGTTTAATGAAGCTGGTTTTCTAGAGTGCTCAGGTCATTACATGCTAGATGCATTTTAGGAACATTTTTTTCTACATAAGTAAACATTCTGCTGTTAAGAGAGCAGGTTAATCTATCTCATGGAAATAAACAGCAAAAGGAAAAGAAGGTTTTGAGCCACCGATAAGTGTGGTGCTTACAAAATATGTACTAACTCTTATTTTAAGTGCATTATTTACAGTTGAATTCACAATATATCTCCATCAAGTTCATCTAAGTCCAATTCTTACGTAATCCAGATGACTGGTCCAGCAGAGCAGTGGTTGATAAGGGATAGCTGGAGATTTGCACCCAAGTGAAAGCGGAATATGAGTCTATGCCATAAGTAATCTTTTGGCCAAAATAAATAAAAATGGTTTTTCCATAAGTCTCAATGAGTGTTTAGAAAAATGTAGAGTGCCTCTACTTACTTTCAAGTCCTTTCCCAACTTGAAGATTTAATGCTGAGATGTGGGAAGTGAATGTGGGGCTTCTCATCTTCTCCTCTTGGAAATAACACGAAGTACTCCACTAAGGTGTGGGTGAATGCCAGTGACATTTTGTAGCATACTGCGGTTCTCCAACATAGCTTTAATACATTCTGATTTTTTAATTCTAAGATGCATAGGAAGTCAGGCAGGAGGAAGGAAGAGAGGATGGGAGGGAGGGAGGGAAAGAGGGAGGGGTGGAATGCCTT
This sequence comes from Spilogale gracilis, assembly GCA_004023965.1. Taxonomy (NCBI): domain Eukaryota; kingdom Metazoa; phylum Chordata; class Mammalia; order Carnivora; family Mephitidae; genus Spilogale; species Spilogale gracilis. The sequence goes on along the minus strand of PITA01000439.1, from coordinate 96,751 downwards.
GCCATGAGTTTGTCACCTGGATGACAAGGCTCTGCTAAATTCAATTGTTTGACCTGCTCTGCTTTGCTGGCACAGAAATCTAGTAGTAATGCATTTTTTGACAATAACCAGGGGATGGCAAAGGAAAGATCATCAAACAAAACTTGCCGTCCTTCCCGCCATTCCATTCTATAACATTCCTGAATTTGGGACATCCCAAAATATCTTGTTTCTACACTATGCCCTTAGCATCTGCATCATAAACAGGAAAAGACACACAGCCCTAGTGTAGGATGACAGTGTCTTGAATAAAGGAGGCTTCCCTAAGTACGATACGTTGAATTTCTGCTACCATGCTGGAGTTGATTTCACCCAGTGCAATGTTCCAAATTCAGTTCAGGAAGGGTGCTATTCACTCACTCACTCACTCACTCACTCACTCATTCATTCATTCACTCATATATTCATTCACTCATTCTCTTTCAATAGAATGGAAAATAGCAATTACAAACAAGGTAAGCCAGTGTAATACCTTGACTTCAGAGGCACTGGAAGGCAGATTAATCTTAAGAAGGAGCACCTTTAGAAGCTAGAAAATTAGAAATTGATTCTAAGTTCAAGACGTGGAACCTGTCCTCCAAAGCTAGAAACTGGTGTTCCTTGTATGGAATCTCAATCTTCAGGAATTGAATATCCGCCTACCAACATGGAAACTGGCTTCCTGTGGATAGAATCTGAATCTTCAAGTCTGGAACATGTCTTTACAAATGTGGGCTATTGTCATTTTAGCTATGACACATGGCATTTCAAGAATAGAAATTTGCTTCTCAAGAAAATTAAAACTTGCCCTATCAGCAGGAAACTTGGTACTCTATATGCAAAATCTTAATCTATAAGCTTGGGATCTGGCACTCCTTGGAAATCAGTGTCTCATCATGAAAAATAACCAAAAAAGTGTGGAGTCTCGCACTCCAGACATAGCACTGGGATACGAATTATGGAGGAAGTTTCCCCAGGTATGGAACCTGAAGGCTGTGTATGACATCTGAGCTTCTAGGCTTGGTTTAGCTTTCCTATGTATGAATTCTGCCTTTTCATGCATATGATCTGGTTCTCCACACAAAACCTGACCTTGTAGATATAAAACTTGGCCCTTCAAGTATGAAATCTGACTCTCTAGGAATGGAAAGTTTCTTCTGATGTGAATTCTTGCCTCACAGGCATAGAATCTGGCTCTCTTGTTGTGGGATCTGGGCCTCTGTGCGTAGAGGCCTGCTAGATATGGAATTAGACCTTCCAGGCTTGACATGAGTATGAACTCTCTCTGTCCAAGCCAGGAACTTGGCCTTCTGGGAGTGAAACCTGAACCTCATAAAATGTCGTCTAGTCTACACACAAGAAAATCCAGACTTAAGTTTAAACGACTTGCCCAAGTTTTGGCAATTGGTTTTCGTTAGATCCACACCTGGAATCTAAATATGCGTATTTCCTGCCAGGGCTCCCTGCCCCAGACCGTTGTTCTGCTTACAGTGCTCTCTCTGCAGTGGTGCAGAAAGGAAAAGAGAACTAGACAAGAGTCAGAACACCCAGCGTCCACTGACAGCTCTGCCCCATCTGCTGCTATGTCCTTGGAGATTGCTCAACTATACAGACTCTGCCTACCCTCCATTTCAGGCCGAGACGGTCTCTGAGACCGCTTCCAGGCATTCTGTTCTCTGCCTCTATTTTGTGCTTCAGTCTATTACAGGCCTCTTCCTCTTGTCTTCAAGCGGTGTGAGGCCCAATTAGTCTGGGACAAATTGGGCCATCTGACTAAAGAGCAACCTGAAGGTTAGCTTTGATCCTACCCTGACCCCTCCCACCTCCTGTGGTTTCCTCCATTATTTCAACTGTTACCCAAGGAAGATATTTTTTTACTTGGTTGAAGTTTCCCATTCAACCCAGAAAATCAAATATCATTTGAACAGATCTCACCTTTGGAAGTTAGTCTTGCGCTGCCTGAGACAACTCACGATCTCTTCCTGTTAATAGGCCTGCCTTGTTCCCCATTCTACAGCTCTGGTCTTGCCTATTCTGTTGCAGTAACAGGGCTTGGCTGCCAAGGGACTCAGATCTGGCTGCCTGGGGCTGAGCAGAGGAGAGTAGTAGGGCCGGCAGACTAACCTAGGGTTGGAGGAGGTCTTTAGAACATGCCCTGTCCTTTTCCCCAAGGGTAGCCACTTTGAACTCTTTGTCCTTCACATATCTGAAAAATAAATGTCTAATGCTTCATGTGGATTTTTTAATTTTAGACATGTTTAGAATTTTTAATTCCAATGGGTTAAAATATAGTGTTGTTTTTTATTTCAGGTGCAACATACAGTGATTCAGCAATTCCTTTTATATCTCAGTGCTCAACAAGGTAACTGTATTCTTAGTCCCCATCACCTATTTCACCCATCCCCCACCCACCTCCCCTCTGATAAACATCTGTTTGTTGTCTATAGTTAACAGCCTGGTTTTGGTGTGGGGGGGTGGTTTTTGGGTTTTGGTTTGTCTCTTTCTTTTTCTTTTCCCTTTTGTTCATCTGTTTTGTTTCTTAAATTCTACATATGAGTGTCTTTCTCCGACTGGCTTATTTTGCTTTGCATTAGACTCTACTTCTTTCCATGTTGTTGCAAATGGCAAGATTTCATTCTTTTTTATGGCTGAATAATACTTTATTATATATATATGCCACATCTTCTTTATCCATTCCTCTATCAGTGGCCCCTTGGGCTGCTTTCCCACTTTGGCTATTATCAATAATGTTGCAATAAACATAGGGATGCATGTATCTTTTTGACCTACTGTTTTCTTTGGGTAAACACCCAGTGGTATGATTACTGGATCATATGATAATTCTACTTTTAATTTTTTGAGGAACCTCCCTACTTAGACATTATTTCCTGCAGTGGTAGATGAGTCTTTCACACACTCACTCTTTCCCAGCTTCTCTCTGCCATCTGCCATAGTGTTAGGTTTTTATGACCCTGCAATATTGCTGACCCAAGGACGTGGAGTATGCTCTGATGACATTTTTTCTCTAGTTTTTCTCCCTCCTGAATTTCTGCATTTATTTCTTTATCCTCATTCTATTTCCTTTATCCTCATCTCTCTTTTTTCCTCCCCAAATCTTCATCATCTCACTTATTCTTTTTTTTTAAGATTTATTTATTTATTTTAGAGAGTGAGCCAGCACAGTGGGGGAGGGGCAGAGAGAGAATCTTCAAGCAGACTCCTTGCTGAGCACAGAGCCCACTGCTGGGACCCAGCATCATGACCTGAGCTGAAACCAAGATTAAGAATCGCCACCCAGGCACCTCCATCATCTCACCTATTCTACCTGATGCCTTTCTTCCCAGAGATGGAGGCAGAGTCTCCTACTGAGGTCATATTCCAGCGCGCTTAAGAAACGGGCATGGAGAGCTTACTGAGAGTCCGGGGATGCTTCAGTGGCCTCATTAAGCCCTTAAAGAGTTTCTTTCAATCCCATGTGTTGAATGTGTGCTATGTGACAGCGCTAAGACAGAGATGAATAAAATCTGACCCTTATGCCCAAGTGGTTACTCCATCTCTTTCCCTTGCCAGGGGAAGGGTCTCTCTTGTTCCCAGCACCTAGCCCTGCGCCGTCGGTAAATGTTTACTGACTACCTCATTGAGACTCATCTTCACACATTTCACCCCAGTCCTGCCCCCCTCCAGCCCCAAAGTGTCCCATGTTGCACTTTTGGCACAAAGTCCTTCCTTAGAGACCTACCCCCGAGAGGGAAGCACGTGCTGGGAACCAGCAGCCCTGGCCGCTGATCTCAGCTCTTGCTCCACAAGCCTAAACCAGCCCTGCCCTCCTCTCTTTCCCTTGCTTATGGGACTGTCTCCTGTTTAGTCCACAAGGACAAGGGTAAGGTTTTGACCACGGAAGGCTACACGAGACATATTCATTTACTCGTTAAAGCATAACTTTCAGCCCATATTTATTCTGCAATGATTCCCGAGTGATGAAGAGTGTACGTGTGCATCAAGAAACAGCCGCCTTCTCTTGCCCTGAGGGTATCGGCGCCTGCTGGCTCAGGACAGGCTTTTCCACAGATTGTCCATGTCGCGGCCTTCCTGCCTCAGGTCCCTGGGAGCCTGCCAGAACCACTTCATGCAGCCTTCCATCTGGGCAATAGATGACAAGCCCCCACACAAGGCTGAGGGCAACGGCAGATGGCCGCTCACCTGGGACCTCCAAATCCCTGGGGCCATGGGGCCTGGCTTTGGACTTGCCTGCTTGGACCATCCAGCTCCATCTAGCAGGGAACTGTAAAGCTGGCCCCTCGTTAGAACAGCCTCTAGCCCCAGTCTGCACCAAGGAGAGGCAGAGGTGTGAAAGCAATGTACGTAACCCAATATCTGGTGAATTAGCCTGCACAGGGCACAAGGGAGAGGCGAGCCCAGCCACCTCGACTCCGTGTGATGGGCAATCACAGTCTCCCCGTCCCCACACGTAGCTGCAGCCCCTCCGAGCCTCAGCTGCCTGCAGGAGACCTGCCCTCATGACTTCTCAGTGCCTGAATCCTTCACCCTCATGTGTCTTTGGTGAAGGACCTGAGTCAGATGCTTTCTACCTCCATTTCCACACAACAGTCATCAGAATACTGTAAAAATATATAAAAACACCATCCATCTATAATGTTTCTCTCTCTCTCTCCGCGGCTGGCCATTGCACTTAGATTACGACCCTAGCTCATCCTTGGGGCCTGGGAGGTCCAGCTCGGGGCAGCTAGCCGGCCTGCGCTGCCCTGTCTCTCCCCAAACGCTCCCGTCCAACAGTAGTGGGAATATGTCAAGCCCTCTTCCAACCTGGAGACTTCATACAAACTGCTCTTCCTCCCGGGGGTGCTTTTCACCCCACACTTGGCATAACCAGTTCCTAATTTTTCAAATTTCACCTGAAATGTCATCTTTGGGACATCCCCCATGACTTCTCTGTCTGAGACAACTCTTCCTGAATCCCCTTCTTCTCTCTTCACCTGCTCCCTGCCCTTCTTCTCCAGGGCTCTTGTCACGATTTTTCACTGTGCAGGATTTTTGATTGACTAGTTCATACTGCATTTCCTTAAACAGGAAGCTCCTTGAGGGAGGGACCCTGTCTGTTTCAGCCTTTGAGCCTCTGGCACAGTGCAGGACACACAGTAGTTGCTCAACAAATACATGTTCAATGTCAAATGAATAAATGCTGGGAGACGAATTCAGGTGAGAGCACTTCAAGGGTAGAAGAGCTTCTTATTGAGCAGTGGTCTCAAACTTTCTTGCCTACTAGGATCACCAGAGGAGGTGTAAAAATCCCCATGGCAGTTAATTGTATTAGAACATCGGGGAGTGAGACCCAGCACTGATAGATAGATGATAGATAGATAGATAGATAGATAGATAGATAGATAGATATAGATAGATAGACAATAGATAGATGATAGATAGACAATAGATGATAGATAGATAGACAATAGACAGATGATAGATATATGATAGACAGATGATAGATAGATAGATAGATAGATAGATAGATATAAAATCCTCAGATGATTCCAATGGGTAGCTAAGAACCCAGTGTGTTGGAGCAGAGCATCTGGGAACTTGTTAGAAATGCAAGTTCTCAGGTCTGACCCAGACCTACTGACTCCGAAGTTCTGGCAATGAGACCCAGGAACCCACTTTAATGGGCTGTCTAGGTGGTTTCGATTCAGGCCAATGTTTGACAGCTGCTGAGTTAAGGAGTCATACCATCTCTCCTCTTCCCATCTGGTCTTCTCTTGTTGGCATCGACAGTAGGAAAGAGGGGTGCTCTTTCGGAGGGTGGCTACCAGCCCAGTTTGTGGGATACTATCATGGTTTTAGTCCCACATCCCAGAAAATCCCTCAGTCCCACCAATAGGATGGGTGGTCCCCCAACTTCAACTCAAATACCAGACCCATGAGACAATGTGGATTCATTGTGATGAGTGCATTAGCAGGCTTTAAAATGTTCATTTGATCCAGTGCCCATGTAATAGTTCCCCTAAGTCCTGGGGGATGGATGTGAGGCCGTCGGAAATGCCCGGTCACCATGGCTCCATTCTAGATGTCCGCAGAAAACAAACACTGTGGGCTGTGCCCAGAGCCACCTCCCTGAGCGCTCTACTTGGATAATATGACTTGTTTTCCAAAGGAGGGCACCAAGGCATTTAGGGAACAATTCCTGAAGAGCCACTACCACCCTCTTAGACACGTAAATGCTTTGGAAGAAAGTGAAAACAGAACTTTCCATCCAGTTCTCTCACAGGCAACAAAACAATGACATCTCTCACAGGTTGCAAAGCCTTCCTCTGAGAGCAGTGGGAACTCACATCTTTTTTTTTTTTTCACTTCAAAATGTGTTTACTTTAGAATTTTCCAGTTAGCTGGGTCTGCTACAGGAAAGCTTTGAAATTTGGCTCCAGGTGAAAATCACAAACCTATGATTATCATCCAGTCCAGGCTTCCTCCCAATTCAACATTTACAAATGAACTGAAAATCTAAAATCCAAGGAACTGAAAGAGAGAATCTCAAGCTTCCTTTTAACTACAAGTGAAAAGCAAGTCCTTGCCTCCACCTCCTGAGCCCATGGCCTTACCTCGCCCTCCCTGGGGCCTGGCAGCAATGTCTGAGGCTACCAGAAATCTCCCACTCTGATGTCCACCTTCTCAGGTAAAACTTTTCCCTGACCCTTCGTAGTGGATTCTTTTGAGATGTCACCTCCTTTCTCTGACAGCCAGAACTACCTCCTACCACCACCTTCCTTGTTGGGGAAATGCTGAGGGTACAGTGTCGCAAGGTCCTTACTTCACTCTGGTGTGTATGAACAACCTCAAAATCTACAGCCTCTGATTAGACCATCTCTTTTTTTTCTTCTCTTTTTCAAAGGCCTAGAATTCTTTCTTCTTTCTTTTTAAACCACTTCATTGAGACACAACTGACATCCAAAAAGCTGGACAGATTTACTATATTAGGCTGAAGCACTTTGGAGAGAAGTTTCCACCCATAAAGCCATCAGCGTACTCTAGGCCATAAACATATCCATCTTCTCCAAAAGTTCCCTCCCACCCTCTCTTTATTATTATTATTATTATTATTATTATTATTATTATTATCATTATTATCATTATTATTATTATGTTTTGTGATAAGAACACTAAGATCTACCCTCTTGGCTAATGTTGAGGTAAACAATACAGTCTTGCTAACTGTCGCCTCAAGGCTTACAACAGATCGCTAGGTCTCCTTCATCTTGTGTAGCTGAAACTCGGTACACTTGACCACTTACCTCCCACTTCCTTTCCTCTCAGAACGCATTTTCTTTATATTCTTAGTTGGTAATACTGTGACATATTTACATGGAGAGGTAAGTTTGCAATGTTTAGTTGCGCATCTGTCATCCTGTCAGGAAACCGCCTGCCAGGCCTGTGGATCCTCTGTGCTCCCTGCATCTGAGAAACAGGGAGGAGTTATCTCCCTGGACAGGGCATGGGATGTGCTTCCCTTTCCCCCAAACACTCAGATGCTTGTCTCAGGGGAGACTTGGAAAACTAATACTTACGGTTAATTTGCTACATTTTATCTATAGTGGTCTTCACCAAGGCGTATGGATTCAGAGAGAAGATAGGAACTAAGTCCACCTGACTAAGTGAGGGAAGGCATCATGGAAGAGGTGACTTTTGAGCTGTGTTTTAAAGGGTGAGCAGGAGTTCTTAGTGTATTGTAATTCTTCTGTGTTGAGGTTTTACTACCGATTTATAGCTTTTCATAGTAACTGAAAATTCGGTAAAACCCGACCTTCTTAATATTTAATAAGTGCTGTCACCAAATTCTAGCTAGTGAGGGGATGGCAAAAGGATGTAAGATGGGATGGCCACCCTGTAGGAGTTAATGACTGTGGTAGTAACGTGCATGCCTACATAAGTAACAGGTCACTTTTCAAGGTTGGTTTAAGTCCTGGAATAGGAGGCACAGCTATTTCCTCCACTGCCCTTCCTCTGGTTTCAATACTGCACTTGGCCGTCAGTAGGTCCTCAGCAGAGGATGCTCAGTGTGAGGAGGAGGCCTGATCTGGACATTGAAAGCAGGGCTGTGCTTGTACAGGCAGGAGAGGAGGACATACACTCTTCCACATGATTTTGTCTTTCTGGTGGGCAGGTTTGTGTCACCACCTGAATCTCGGACACCCTGGGGAGGGGGCTTTGGTTTATGCATCTCTATATCCAAAGGAGGCTAAGGTACTTTTTTAAAAGATGAATTTACTTATTTTACAGATAGAGAGAGAGCAAGAGTGGGAGAGGCAAGGGGAGAGGGACAGAGAAACTCAAGCAGACTCTGCACTGAGTGTGGAGCCCGCTGCAGGGCTTGATCTCACAACCCCGAGATCAGAACCTGAGCTGAAACCAAGAGTCCACCACTACTTAACCTACTGAGCCCCCTAGGTGCCCCGGGGCCTCAGTATTTAGTAGATAGTCATAAATATTAGTTACATTCAAAGGATGTTAAAAGACTTCAACTGAGAAATTACAAAAATATTAGTGGCGGGAAAGGATGACTCCTTTCAAATGATGATTAAGGTTCCCTGAAAAGATCAGAGTGTCCTGAGTTTCCCACTCCTCTCGCTACATGGGCTTGTGCTGCTCAGGCTCCTGCGACAAAGTGACTACTGCTCGGTCACGGGCTCCATCTGGGACGGAATGGCTCTTGCTTTGCTAGTGACAGGGCTGCTGTGCTGCTACTCTGTCCTCATCTTGTTCTGGTAATGCCAAACTGTAATGACAAAAATTCTGGAAGACCGGTCCTCTGAGGTCATGTTTTTTAGAGTCTACCTAGAAAAAGCAGAAGTAGGACCTGAGCCTCTAAGGGAGACTTTAAAATCCACTGGCTCTGAAAAGCAAGAACGAGGTGAGGTTCACAGAGCAGGATCCAGGTACCTAGATAGGAAAGAATGAAAGTGTTAGACGTGTTAGTACCTAAGAGAGAAACTACCAAGTGGACACAACTTATTCTGGGTTCTGGAAAAGTGTGCTTTGTGAGTCTAAGCTCAGGTCCAGTGGGAATAAACTCTCTCCTTCGGTAACTGTTGAACTCTGCCAAATCTCCCTGCCCCAACCCTGGATTCCCACTACTGGGGTGTCCTTTGATTTAAGGCAATTATAACAATTCTCTTTGAATGTCCAAGAGAAGTAATACCTCATGGAAATGATTTTCAATTTTTTTTTTTTTGTCTTAACAGAAAACCCCTTTTGTTCCTAATAATAGAACCTGCTCCGGTTGAAACACGGAAGGGGACCTTGAGTCAGCCTCCCCTTTGCTGGGCTGGTCTCTGAGACATTTGTGCAGGAGTCCGAGGATACTGCGAACACTGCTGAAAAGGCTCTGCCGCCAACAGACCAACCACACAAACTCATTCGTCAGCAAGCAAGGAAACTGGAATCTAGACTGGGGATTAGATGAAACAAGGGACTTATTGCTTGCCGTGTTAGGTGTGAGATGGTATTATGGCTACGTGAGAAAGTCAGTGGTATTATAGTTATATGAGAAATGTCATTTTTAAAAAAAAAACTTATTTATTTATTTGACAGAGAGAAACACAGCGAGAGGAAACACAAGCAAGGGGAGTGAGAGAGGGAGAAGCAGGCTTCCCGTCAAGCAGGAAGCCCGATGTGGGGCTCAATCCCGGGTCTCCAAGATCATGACCTGAGCTGAAAGCAGTCGCTTAACCAACTGAGCCACCCAGGCGCCCCAAGAAATGCCCTTGTTTTTTAAAGATGCCTATTCCACGATGTCTGGGATTTGCATAAAGAAGAAGTAAATATGGAAACATGAAAATAATATTACAACCAGGTAGTAGTGTCATAATATTCTTTCTGAAAATGCAAAAACAGGCCCTTCGGCTGTGCTAGCCATGGGCATCACAGAAGGAAGGAAGAGGTTATCCACAGTTCTCCTCTGAGGCCCTAGAAGCCAGGAGCAGAGCAGTGCCCAGAGGCCATGGGGGGGGGGTGTGTGTGTGCTACTCAGCATCCCCTCCAGCCGCTCACCACCCAGAGTGCTGGCAGGACACCAGATGATGCCCTGAAGCTCTCCTTAGGTAAAGGGGGCACAGCATGGGTTAACATTAGGAGCTGAGCCCCAGGGACATCCTCCTTGGCCATTGGGCCCCTCCTGCCCGTCTCCCCTAGAGTTGGCAGGAGCCCCCCTGGCGCGGCTCTAGCCTGGCACCTGAACCCGACAAGAAAGCTGTGATCACCGTGTGCCTTTTCTCCATTTCCTGGGTATCCAGGGATCCGAGGAGAACGGCTCTCATTGCCAGAAAGCTTCCAGAGGCCTGCTGGGACCAGACTGCCCTTTCCCTTCAGAGGCTCACTTTCTATGGCCTCCCGCCGGAGCCAACATTATTCCTGCTCCTCCTCACTCTGCCCTCCACCATCGTCAGCCTTGGAAGTTGTAGAGCTTGAGAGAGAAGGGCCTTGTGAAATTGAGAAGTACAGCCTCCCAAGCAGAACAAGCGTCCCCACAGACGTCGCTGATGGGGGTTGGAGGGGGGCGGTGTCACCTGGCTTCTGCTGAAATGTTTCCTTTTGAAATCCTTCCCACAAATTTACAAGATGCTTTTCTGTGTCAGACACAGCACAGGGCACTCATCAGGGACAGAGGCGGGTAATACCTCCCCGGGGCAGTGAGAACTCAGGAGGAAGCAACCAAGAGACTTCCTGCAGCCTGGGACACTTAGAGGCCCTGGCATCCAACTGCAGACCTCGCCCAGCACCCCGGATGGGCCCGTGTCCCTGAGGCAGGGGAGAGCTGGGGGCCTGCACTCGGCCCCTTGGTGAGGATTCCACTGGTCAACATTCTGCTCCTTAGCTTTGCAAGGTCAGGAGCTCAGGTCATGAGGGATACAGGCCTGTGCTAATCACACCTTCCAAGAAGCAGGGGTGCCAGAGGCCAATTTGCAAATGAGTAATGAATGAGCATGGCTGGCCAGTAACCGGGATATTCACATCTGCCTTCCGAGACACCCATTTCCCGGAATGGAATTTATAACCAGGACGTTGCTTGGTGAGCACAGAATCTACTGAAAGGAGGGGGCAGGCTGAGAAGGAGGTTTTATTCAGGCTGTGGAGGGACAGAGGAAGAGCCCCACTCAGACCTCTCCACACCTAGAACACCTCAAGACGACTTTTCTCACAATAGGCTTCTTTCTAAACACCTGTTCACTTGTTAGCCACATAACACCCTTTTGAAATATTACAACTCTGTTCATCTCAGTTGCACTTTCCTGACATCGTCTTGAGATCCTGGGGGAGGGCAGGTGACTGAATGGCCATCTGGGAAGTCCCCTGCACCAGTTCTAGCGTTTCCATTTTTTAATTAAAAAACCGAATCGCAGTAGCGTTGACATATCATATATTAATTTCAGGGTGTACGACACAGTATCAACGATTACATGCATTATGAAATGCTGCCCACAAGTGCAGCCACCGTCTGTCACCATACAGGGGTCGTGGGGAGTGCCGCTTGGCAGCTCCTGCCTTCGTCTGGTGCTGTGTGACGATAACAGGTGTTAGAACACGGCCCCCAATGTAAATGCAACAAGGGCCAGGTATGAGTGTAAAGGAGGGAAGCAGGCTGAATAAAAGAACACTTTCCATAGGAACTTCGGTTTAAATATGCTTCTTGGCGCTCTGCTAAGAAAAAAGAGCAAAAGTGTGAGGACACGTGGCAGCCAGTGCCAGGGGGGCGAGGGGACAATGGTGAGTCCTGGGGACTCTGGCAAACTGAACAGGGCCTGTCCCTTCTCAAAATGACCACCGCTCAACTCCAGCAGACGGTGGCCACACGGGAAGGAGGTCCTGAAACGGCCAGATCTGATTTTTTTCAAGAGAAGTTGGTAATCTGGATTTTTAGGTGAAATCATCTGAATTTTTTAATGGTGGCAAACAGTTCAGACATTTTTGCAAATGTTTCACGAAGGAACAAAATGTGCCGAGGCCAGATTCAGTCAGTCAGTTTAAAACCTCTGCCTTGTATGGCTAAGGGATCCCATGATAACATGTTTTAGAAAATGCTGGCTTAAAAAAAAAAACAGGCAGCAAAAACAGGCAGATTTTTGTTGTTTTTTAACAATAGGACTTAACAGGGCCAGGGCACCTGGGGGGCTCCTTCGGGTAAGCATCTGCCTTCAGTTTGGGTCTTGATTCCGGGATCCTGGGATCAAGCCTTATGTTGGGCTCCCTGCTCAGCATGAAGTCTGCTTCTCTCTCTGCCCCTCACCCCCTGCTCGTGCTCTGGATCTCTCTGTATCTTAGATAAATAAATAAAATCTTTTTTTTTTTTTTTTTTAAAGGAACTCAACAGGACCTTTTGGGCTTCGATAAGCTAGATAAATACTGGTAGAGACTGATGTATATTTGGCTCTCCAGCTCAGCCTCATTGCATGGTCTAAAATCAGTGACTAACAGTGGCCAAGTGTGTCCATTTTCAATTGTTCATTTTGCTTCATGTCAGCCTCTGGTTTTCTCTGACCTCTCCCCTGAGTCAAGGGGTACATTTTTCTGAGGTCTCAGAGCCCATGCACCCTTGCTGACAGCACTGGAACTCAAGATCAGAGACAGCTTATCTCCACTCTGGAGGGATGTTCCCATTTCTTACCCAGCACAATTTTTTAGATTCTAGAACAATTCAGCTCCATCCAGAAGCTGCAGTTCCTCTTCCCTGGTCAGTCATACCTCCCATAAGGACTTTCCTCATTCTTGCTTTTTTTTTTTTTAAAGATTTTATTTATTTGACAGACAGAAACATAGCCAGAGAGGGAACACAAGCAGGGGGAGTGAGAGAGGGAGAAGCAGGCTTCCCGCTGAGCAGGGAGCCCGATGTGGGACTCGATCCCGGGTCTCCGGGATCATGACCTGAGCCGAAGGTAGTCGCTTAACCAACTGAGCCACCCAGGTGCCCCCTCATTCTAGCTTTTATCACATGTTCATCATCCTGTGTTAAATTTGCCTCAAAGCTCCTCACCCCCAAGCCCTCCCAAAGTACCTCCCAACTTCCTTCCCCCAATCCTGCCTCCCTCGCTGGTTCTGATAACCTCACAGAAAGGCTAAGCCCATACTTAGGGTCTGGCAATGCAGAAACCAAAAAGATTTTAAAAAAAAAAAGCGCAGCCCTAATGAATGTATCCAGAAATCTACAACTGTCGAATCTAGAAAGAAGCTTTTTAAATGTTAACATCCATTGAACCTTCAGTGTTGCTTTATTTTGAATTATACTCAGAGAAGGCAGACTTTTCAGGACTTCGGGCTTCTGCTAGCATAAACGGAACCACTATTTTCAGACTGTTTTTATTTGTTTCTTTTATTTGCTTTGTTTTTGTTTGTTTGTCATCTTCCAGTGTCCGAAAGGAATTAGTAATGGTCTGCCATAAAAAAAAAAAGCCACATCTATGATGGGATCCGCCGTGTGGCATCTGTCCCTCCCGTGCAGTGCCCCTGCCCTTCCCTCCGGCCAGGCGTAGTGCCAACATCTCTGAGTAGACCTCCTGTTCCCAGCGTCCCTCGCAAGGCCATCCTGGGCACGGCTGCCTGAGTCATCTTCCTAAAACACACAGTCATTATATTACCTTCCTGCTTTGGGGTCATTTCCACCTGGTGGCAAGCTGCCTAAGACATAAACTACACTTCTTTGTATTTCTGATGTCATGGTGACTCTCAGACTTTGGTGGGGAACTTATTTCAAATGCAACCACCTGCTTCTTGCCTCCAGAGACTCTCAGCCCATAGGACCAGGCTGAAGTCGGAAAGCCGCCTTGCATTTCCAGGCAACTACCAGCAGTCTGTGGTGCCTGGAGGTCTAGAGATTACAAACTTTGAAGCGTTTTTCTTGGAAATCTCATCAGGACCTAGTAAATGGATAAAAGTTTAGCTGAGTTGTTCTGAAATAAATTCACCTATACTTTATCTGCCCTGAAAAGATTTTCTTTCCTTTTAAAAAATATTTTATTTATTTATGAGAGAGAGAGAAAGAAGGCACAAGCTGGAGGAAAGGCAGGGAGAGCAGCAGGCTCCCCGCTGAGCAGGAAGACCAATGTGGGGTTCGATCCCAGGACCCTGAGTTCAAGACCTGAGCCAAAGGCAGCTTAACCAACTGAGCCACCTAGGTGCCCCCAAAAGATTTTATATTCCCATTTCCTTCACACCAACATCGGGTAGAGTGTTGATTAGTCTCATGCTGAAGTGATTTTTAAAACTATTCAAAGAAGAAAAGAGGAGGAAGGGGCATCTCGGTGGTTTTCACTGCACCCCTGGGGGGTTAGCAAGGTGACAGCTGGGAGGCAAACAGCACCATCTGTGATGTCCTGCTCTAAGTCCTTCCCATCTCTACTTGCCCGCAGCATCACTTGCCCCTCCACTACAGAATTCCAAAAATAGCTGTAGTTTATAGAAATGTATTTTAGACCCTAATTTTCCATGTGAATGTTCACTTTTTAAAAAGAGAACAGAGAGCCAGAGCCAGAAGCAGCAGCAGAGAGCAGCCCTGAGTATTTTTGCTGAGTATGTACTGAGTATGTAATACTGTGTATTAAGCTCTGGTGGGCACCACACACACACAATCTTTAATCTTCAAAATAACTTGCAAGTGGGTATTTTGTCCCCATTTCATAGAAAAAGAAACTGCCTGCTTACCTTCCATGACATCACAATGACTCAAGCAAGGACAGTTAGGGAAAAAAACGGGGCATGAGAACATAACCTCATATTCCAGAGTCAACCCTTAGGCACGTCTGTCATGAAGCTCCAAAGGGAGAGAGGCCCTAAAGAGGGAAGAAAAGCTCTGTCTCAAGGCACTTGCTGAAGGAGTACGAAATGGCTCTTGTGTTCCTAAGTGGACTGACTTTTTCTGGCATAAGTACCCATATCCCCAAAAAGACCTTGAAGTGTTAGGGGCTTTGTAATCTATTCCATTCATTACCTGCAAAAGATGAGTCATTAAAGGTAATTGCCTCGCATCCTGATTCCATTTAATTGATCAGTGTTCTGTATTTCAGAAATAAAAACACCTATCTGGCTCAGACCACCCAACAGCAAAATTGCTGTCATCCAGGCTTGAAATGTCTGCTCACTTTGGGGTGTCCTCCTCACCTACATTTCTGAGCTGTAGTCTTTCTGGCCACCTGGTTAGGTTCCTTATCTGGGGTTCTCCATACTCACCAGGTGGCTCCCAAATGCTGCCTGGCTTCTCTCCCCACCCTCCTCCACTCACTCCTCCCCTTCACTCCTCAGCCCATCTCAGGCTCTCCTGTCAAAGGACTGACACACTTGGTTGCATGACAAGGATATCACTCCTGCCTCCAAGCAGACACGCTCACTTCCCTGTTTGGCTTCCAAAGTCCCCCCCCTGAGTGCTAGGATCTGTCAAGAGGTGCCCATCCAGAGTGATCTCTACTCTGTGTTCTCTAGCGTATCTGGTGGCAAGGATATTCCACTTAACTTACTCTTCGACTTCATAAATATTCTTCTCCTAAGGATCCCCCCCCAGCTGGCTTTGGGGTCCACCATGCTGTGCTGCTCTGAGAGGCTCACATGCATATACTCACTGCCCCTCTTTCCTCCTTTGAGGAGTTCCCTTCCCATGGGGGACAATGTCTGAGAATTTGGGAGAAGGTCATCAATCTCCAGCATCTCAGGGTCTGCGCCTTGCAAACAGTCATCAGCCCCAATGGGTCTAGCCATTAATGTTCCATGAAGGCCCTCAGCAAATACTGCCTCTAGCCTACCATTCGATACCTAGGTCACTGGGTCCAGATTTATCGTAGGCATACAGATGAGTCCCTTGCTGTATATATTTACTGAGTTGAGCTGCTAGCACACTACCTATGTTCTCTGAACCCTAAATTAGGTGGAATGATCTGAGATAAGTTTTGCAAGAAGCAGACCATTTGAAATTGAGTATGTCTCAGAGAGCCTGGGCCATGTGGTCTTCAGTTATTTAAGACACACAACACATCTAGCAGCAGCTCTCTGTACCAAGTGATACATTTATTGCTTTGGTGGGGAGGCAGGGAAAATTGAGCAAGACCAAATTCCCAGCAAGACCCTTAAGGGGCACTGTGAGGTTGAAAAGGAGAGACTTCCCTGCAGTTCAGGGCGGAGGAGGAGGTGGGGGGGGAGCCCTGAAAGCTGGTGGGGTTCAGATAAGTCAAGAGGGGGGCAAACAGCATTTTCAGGTGAGGAGAACATCAGAGTAAAAGTGTGGGGACCAAGACAGCCAGGAGACGGGCCATGGGACACAGCCTGAGGAAAGCAGAAGTTTCGGGAATGATAGCATCAGAGGCCAGGCTTAAGAAATTTCCCGTGATTTAATAAACAGAAAACCATGTGGCTACATGCGCAGGGAGAGGTTGTGATGGGAACAGTGTGACAGGAATCAGGCAGCAGAAAAAGTGGAATAATTTGAGGGGCCTTCAGAGGCCACGAGATCTACTCTGGGCTGTTATAGTTGGTTTGGTAGCCGCTGAACTGCGGGCAACTCACCAAGTGCTCCTCACTGAGTGCTCCTCTCCGTGGGCTCCTCTCCGTGGGCTCTTCTCCTCGGGCTCCTCTCCGCGGGCTCCTCACCCCGGGCTCCTCTCCGTGGCCTCCTCTCCGCGGGCTCCTCACCCCCGGCTCCTCACCGCGGGCTCCTCTCCGCGGGTTCCTCACTGAGTGCTCCTCACCGAGTGCTCCTGTCCGCGGGCTCCTCTCCGCATGCTCCTCACCGCGTGCTCCTCAGGTCTGGAGAAGACTGCCTGAGTGCTGACCCCACGCACCGTGTGATGTTCATAAGCCCTTGTTCAGGCCGGATCACCCAGGCTCCAATGTGGTGCTCTGGCCAAATGCTCACTCTGCATCTTCAGCTCGGCTTCAACAGCAACCAGAATGAAATACGTTCAATCCAGGAGTGAATTTATGGAAGGGGAGGTGAGTGAGAGCCAAGGTAGGGGAATTCTAATAGAGGAGCATGGCCTCTCAGAGGAGCAGGCCTCTCAGAACAGTCCTGTCGCCTCACGCCTCACGTTCACACAATAGCTCGCAGTCTCGTACCTCTGTGTGATATGCTGATGTCCTCTGCGGGGCAGCCGCCCAGACCAGCTGCTATTGGGACTCAGGCTCAGGATCTATCCCCACAAAACTGATCTGGCCCATGATGTTCAATTTCTTAGCCCCCTTGGCTCTGAATTTTCAGAATCAGAGCCCCTTCTTGGGTTAGGTATTGTTTTCCAGATGGCCTGTTTTAAATATAAGATGTCGCCCAAGAGGGATAATGTTTGAGTTTAGTGGCTCAGCGTGGGGCAGGATGGGAAGGAATTGTTCCATCAGAGAATCACAGAAGAGGCACTGCAGGTACCTGAGAACTCAGTCAACCAGCTTACATGAGAGGAAAGCGAGGCCAGAGTGAAAAGATGACCTCATCACAGGCACACCAAACTCCTGATGTTAACAAGCAAAGAGTTGGGTTTCCCAACTTTAGAGTCAATGATATTTCCTGATCCATCTTTCCAGCAAGTGTTTATCAAGCCCCCACCATGTGCCAAGAGCCATGGTAAGAGCTGGGATACTATTATCGAGGATGAGTAATAGACCCCCTTGGTCATTTCATGCTGCCTACTTACACACATTAGCAATATGAACAAGCTCCCCCCATCGCCCACCTATCAGTGGGGCACAGAATAGGAAAATGTTGATGAGTGAGAAAATAAATGGAGAGAAGTGTCTCTAATATGGACTATGGTCTACCCATCCACCAGCCCAACCTGGGGAGTAAAGCCGTGGGGATCCCTGGACTGCTGGGTATGGTGCTAGAACACTGGGGATGTAGAGGGAGGGTGGGGCAAGAAGGATAGGAAAAGCAAGTGCATATCTCTGGAAACAGGCTTGTGAGGGCCCTGAGCACAACCCCATGCCCCCTTGCGTGTAAGCTAAAGCAGGTGGTTAGGCAGGAACCTGGGCTTTCCTAAGTGTTCATCTTGACACTATTTCTCTGGGGTGGGGGAGGGGGAGCACTGGAGGAGCAAATGGCACTTGGCAGTTGTCTCCCACCAACCCCCGCCCTCGGATTCAGCAGATGTGCCCCTCCCTACTTCTGTCCCTACCCCAGGGCCACTCTCTCTGCAGCGTCTAACCTCAAACACTCAAGACTACTAAGTCAGTGGGGGACCAGATACTAGGAAGCTACGTTGTGCACTTGATTGAGAGTCACCGCTATCATTTTATATTAAATTTCAAGAAAACTTAACGGCGATCTGATAGCTACAATGAGCTTAAAAGAAAAACTAAAACTTTCTCATGAACTAATGATAACTCATCAGAGAAGTTTCAACAGTCCTACAAAGGGAGTTGAGGATGGTGTTATTTCGGTATAACAGTCATCTCCTGTTCTAAGAAGCCAGGCCAAAGAGCTAAACATTCTCTGGAGACTCAATCCCTGCACCAGTGACACCATCCAGAACTAACTTGGCCTCTCCTCCCTTGGAGCTGAGCTCTGCCCTGGATCTAGGCAAGGGGAGAACCAGATCATATGAAAGGCCACTCATTTTTAGCTGCCTGCTATGTTTCTGGGTCCCGGGATGTCCGGGCACTACATGTCCTCACCTGTACCTCTCACAGCCACATATTCAGTGGGATGAAGTCTGAGAGGTTCCCAAAGAGCCTGGCCTAGTGGGGCTGTTGGAATTCTCAGTGGCATTAGACTCATTCCTTCCCTCTACTCTCCAGCAAACCTGTCGAAAGGCAATTACACACTACACACATCAGTAACACTCCTCTTTCTATTTCTGTGATTATTTAAAAATTTTCTGCAGTAAAGTTGAAAAAAATGAAGGAACATTAACTGGCAGGGATATCTCATTTACTCATTTGTGCCCATTAAATTGTGAATTCACATTCAACAAAAGTTTACTGAACTTCTATTATACACCAAGCACTGAGTTGACCCTATTAGGCTCAGTGCTGAATTTTTTGCTTCACAGCAGTGGATCAAATCTCTGTGGATGAGCCCTGGGCATTTTACACTTTGATTAGGAGAGTCCCACATACGGCCAGAGCAGAGAACCACTGCCCTGAGAAGGTGATGGCGAAAAGAGTCATATGTGGGCTTGGATCCTGACTCTCACCTCTGATATTCATGTAGTGTTGAAAACCTCACTTGTGTCTTGAGTTTCCAGGTTGGACTTTCTTCTGGAAAACAAAAGAATGGAACTTGATAGTCTCTGAGGTCCTTTCCATCACTCCTCACCTTCTTGGTCTGAACCAAAAAATAAGCCCCTTTCAATACCAACATTATATGACTATACAAGCTATTTTATGGCAAGAGTAATAAGTAGAGACTTTCTGGAAGTCCCTGAAATCAACACTGATTAGCCTATCCTCCTGTCCTCTATATCCATCCCTTTTATACTCACTGGCTCTCCATCAATCTTGGAGTTAAACCAACTTAACAGAAGACAGAAGCAACAGCAAGGCCTGTTCCTGGCTGTAAAAGATACATTAGTCCAGTAATAGCCCATCTTCCCCAGACCACTTCCTCCATCTAGATGTTTATGGGACTGTGAATCAAGGGTTACCCAGGTAGGCCGAAAGGCCAGTTCCTGATGGTTGATGAGTACAACGAGAAGGGACCAGGCATCTCTTTGAAATCCCAGCTCTGGCAATTAACTCAATGTGTTCTGAGTCCCAGCCAAGAAGAGAACTCTGCAGGCCAGGCACCCGGAGGTTATAGGAGAAAAATGCTTTTATCCACTTCCTTCCCCCCAGGTCACGGTGGGGCATGAGAGGGACACACGCCCCACTCTTTGCTGGCCAGGAATAATGCAGGAAGGATTTTGAGTTCACCCTTTTGGGAAAAATGGAAGATTATTAAGAGAAGAAATATTGTTAGATACATATTCTAAGAAAAATTTCTTTTTTTCATGATAGTTCTATTCCTGAAAATGCTTAGTTCAAATCGGATGTATGGAAATAGAACATTTCTTTCTTCTTTAATTGAAGTGACATGTACCAATTTTGATTTTGATTTCTCTGCATCTTAGTCTACTAATTAGCAATGTAGAAACTGACATTCAATCCAAGGAAGCAAATCCTTTTGTAAAGGATTAGATTTAATTATTTGAAAACAAATCATCTTTTTTTCAAATTTTAAAATATTTTTGATGAAAGGCTTTGCAAATCTTTACTAGTCCTTAAAGATTCAACTTTCAATTTATACCAGGTCAGTTTCCAGTGGGGACCCATAAGTCACTGTTCCTATTACTACATTTGGAAATGAGGATACAGGAAGTATGTATGTGAGTCATAGATCTGTTTTGAAATGGTACTATATGCCCACCTACCAAAGGGAAGGCCAATAGGTTATGCTTAAAACCCAAAACTGAAGAAATAGCAATATATGTTTGTTATTTAGAAATATGGAGGTTCATAGCAAATAAATCTAATAATGAATTTAAAAGGTGGCTTCTGTCAAGAAATACCATTCATCAAGTAAAAAGATTAATGACAAAACAAGAAAAAAATTGCAATTTAAATGTCAGACAAGAGTTCATTACCAAAATACATAAAGTTTCCGAAAAAGAAAATAAAAGACCAACAATCACAGGAAAATTCACTAGAGATATCAATAATCATTAGACAAAGAAATAAGAATGGCTTTTGACAGGGACACCTCGGTGGCTCAGTCAGTTGAGCATCTAACTCTTGATTTCGGCGCAGGTCATTATCTCAGAGTTGTGAGAGTGAACCCTGCTCCAGGGCTCTGTGCTCAATGGGGAGTCTGCTTCTCTCCCTCTCCCTCTGCCCTTCTCCCTTACTTGTACATGCTCTCTCGCTCACTCATTCTCTCTCTCTCCCTTTAAATAAAATAAATAAATCTTTTAAAAAAAGAATGACTCTTCACATTAAGATGCTCAACCTAACTCATAATAAAAGGCACACAAATTAAAACTATACTGAGATACTAATTTTATCTTATCAGATTGGCAAAATCCAAAATTTAAGAACACACTGTGGGCAACACTATGGGTAGGCTCATAACATTCCCAGTGGGAATGCAAGTGGTCCAGTTCCTAGAGAAGAGAATTTCGCAATATACAGTAAAACTGTTAATGTAAATACTCTTTAACCCAGCAATCTCATTTCTAGAAGCCTACCACAAAGATATACTGGCAAGGTATAGAAGGAAATATATACACGGCAATTTACTGAAGCACTTTTTGTAATAGCAAGACTGGATACAACCAAAATACCCATCAAAGGGGATTGGATGAATAAAGTATGGTAAGTCCACAAATTGGAATGACAAGTAACTGCAAAAAGGAAAGAGGAACAACTATGTTTGCCTATGAAGTGCTGTTCTACTTTTGTATATGGTCAAAAATTTTTAATAAAAATCTTTAAAAATAGGAGAAAATTATTACCTCTAGGTAGTTAGAAAATAGAGCAGTTTTGGGAGGATTGCTTTTTTTTCATAACCACTGTAGAATCGCTTGACTTTTTATACTATGTACATGTAAAAAATAAGTATATTTTAAAATTAAAAGTGAAGAAGACTACCATAAATACACTACTTAATGATGAAATTTTAGAAGCAGTTTCATTAAAGTCAGAAATAACAATGATGCCTACCTACTCTTCAACTTTGTAGTAGAGTCTCAGTCATCATAATAAGACAAGAAAAAGAAATGGACTGGGAATAAAGACAAAGAATGATCATTGTTTACAGACAATATTACATGCACAGATAATCCAAAATAGTTTACTACTAAGAATGTGTAGCAAAATTGCTGAATCTAAGAAAAAGACACAAAAATCAATATTGTTCCTACATGCTTGTCAGAATTAACCAGAAAATGTGATAAAAACAAAATTCTGTATATAATGACAACAGAAACTGTTAGGTATAGAGAAAGAATTCTATCAAAAGATGGGACATTGGGCTCCCTGCTTCTCCCTCTCTCACTCCCCCTGCTTGTGTTTCCTCTCTAGTGTGTTTCTCTCTGTCAAATAAATAAATAAAATCTTTAAAAAAAGAAGACGGGACATTTATAAAGAAAATATAAAACATTATTGAAGGCCATAAGAGTAGATCTGATTAAAATCATAAACATGAATTCTCCCCAAATGATTCTCGAAATTCAATGTCTCCAACAAAAAGCTTAACAGAACTTTTTGTGGAACTAGACAAACTGATATCAATTTCACAGTTTTAAAACTGTGAAAAGCATTTTGAAAATAAGAGAAAGAGGAAGGTTTGTTTTTACCATGTATTAAGGTTTATTATAAGGCCTCTGTACCTAAAATTGTGAAATATTAGAGCGGGGATAGAAAATGAACCAATGGCACAGAACAGAGATCCCAGAGATAAGCTCATACATATTTTGAACTTGATACATTATTTTACAGGTGATAGTTGAGAAATGATATACCACTCAATCAATAAAGAAATAGGTTTGCCATATGGGGGAAGAAAATGAAGTTAGGTTCTTACCTAACACATACACAAAACTAAGTTCTGGATGGATTAAAGACCTAAATATGAAAAAAAAATGCTAAACAAGTTAGAAAGAAATATAGAGGGGATATCTCTGTTCTTAAGATAGGGAACACAAAACAGAAAAGCAGAAATGATTAAAGAAGTATTGATGACACTAAAATTTAAAATTTCCTGTGTCACAAATGACCCCAAAAACAAAGTTAAAAGATAAGTGGCAGGTAGAAGAAAATATCTACGACATATCGGAATACATAAAAGTTCATATCGGAATGTGTAAAGAAGTCCTACAAATCAGTAAGAAAAATGACCTAGTCAAAAATTATGCAGAGAATATGAGCAATCCATAGGAGAGGAAAGCCAAACCACCAATAAATATATGGAAAGATATCTCCAATAATTAGGAATCAGAGAAAAAATAAAAGCGAAATGAGATTCTGTTTCATACCAATCAGATTGGTGAAAATGAAGAAGTTTGACTGTGAGGATATCAGGAAAGTCAGGTGCAGCCAGTGAGAGAATAAATCAATACAATGAATTTAGAGATAAAAGTTAGGATATGATTCTACCTAATTGAAAATCCATACATTGTATAACCCAAGACTACCAATACCCAGCATATACTCCTGGATATACAGCCCAGGAAATTCTCACACACAGACACAAGGAGGCATACATAAGAATATTCGCTATAGCATTTAAAAAAAATTGCAAAAAAAAAAAAGAGGTGGAACTAAATTCAATGATAAAATAGGGTTTAGGATAAATGAAAAGTGTTATAGTCACATGTTTGAATACCATGCAGTAATTAAACTGAATGAACTAGGTCTATCCTATGTACAATCATGGACAGATCTCAAAATATCAACTAGAATTTGAAAAGTGCATTCTAGAATAATATTTCTAGAATTATATCATTTATGTAATACGTAATGTTTTAAAAATGTGTAAATATACATAATTTTAACGAACATATTAAGGAATAAGTAGAAACAAGAAAATGGAGAAAGGCTAGACAGCCCTTTATAGAAATTTTGCTGTGAAGGGGAAGAGGCGGTTATAGTTAGAAATGGGGGGTATAGTGTCTGAGTAGGGTTATGACTTGTTTTTAATGGACCACACTAGAGCTTGTGTGCCTGCAGACGGGAATGAACTGGGAGAGACTTAAAATTAACATTCACAGAGAGCAAAATCGTGGAGAAGGTGACGCTGGGGCTGAAGTCCACATACTGTAGAGTGCTACAGTATTTTGGGGAGAGATGGTGTTTCAAGGGCAGCAGTAGGAGAAGTGCAGATGAATTGTAGGTGTTTAGGAGGTAATCTCTTTAAGAGGTGATGTTAATTGGGTGACACTCTAAAGGGCATCTGACTTGATTCAAGGGAGATGACCTCTGATCAAGGATGGACTGCACACTTTCTGAGGGTGGCAGACTGCTGCTGTCACTCCTGAAGAACTTCTAGTCTGTTCTGCAGAGAATCCCAATAATCCAATAATCCACCTAGTGCATTTGCCCCCCTGAGCGCCAGTGCCTCTCACATGCTGGGTGTTAGGTCGGCTCTGGGAAGGGCACACCGTGCAGGTTAGTACTGCCTCTCCACCAACTGGTTCTGTGATCTTCTAGAGCAAGTCTCCCCACTTTTCCAGGCCTGTTTTCTACCCCTACAGGGTGGTTAACTGCACTTGCGATTTTGCCCATGAAACACTGTGGGGAGGCTGCGGGGTTAAGGTTTCTGGGGATACACATAGGAATTCCTCCGGTAGTCGGCTCCCACCCAGCGCCCCAGGCCTCCAGGTTCAGCCCCTTTCTCTCTCTCTCTCTCTCTCTCTCTCTCTCTCTCTCTCTCTCTCTCTCTCTCACACACACACTCACACACACACACACACACACACACACACACACACACACACACACATGCCTCTGTCCTATCTCCATCCCTGCTCCCTCTGCAGACAAGTTCTCACTTTTTCTTCCTCCCTTCGGCTCCAAGTCTCCCACCAGTGGCTGCGGTAAGACATCGTGAGGGCTCCATCTAGGGGCGCCACCTTGCCCACCTGGCCACCCCTGCGGACTCTGGACCCTTGGCGAGCTAACAGGAATACTGGGGCAGGAGACACTCCCAACAGTGTTGCCAGCCTTAAGTGCCCCATCTCTGGGAGTTACCACCCTCTTCTCCTTGCGTGTGCACCTGCCTTGGGAGACAGTCCGAAAACTCCGGGGTTCAAGCATAGAGTCCGGGAGTCTGGGAGGCCTGTGAGCGCTTGTCTTCTGCTTCTCTCTTTCTCTGTCACTGCTCCACTGCCCCGCTGTCCCTTCAGTCTCCCTAACCCCCGCCGCCATCCCAGCCCCTCCGTCCTCCTGCGGGCTGAGCGCGGGGGAGCCTCACTCCGCCCTCCTCTTCGGGAGCCAACCAGCGTGGAGGGGCCTCCGGGTTCCTGCAGCACGCGCATAAAACCGGCTTGGCTCCAGCCTTTGCGCTCCCTCCTCCCCTGGTCAGGGCTTCTGGGCGGCGGGTTTCGCTGCAGCTTCCAGCCCGCTTCAGCTTCCAGCCCAGGGGGCGTCAAGGCTGGCCAGGACCTTGCCTCCAAGCAGGCTTAGGGACATTCACTTTCTGCTTCCAGAAAAGTTGGGAGAAAATGAATTTGGGGTGGGTTGGGAAGTGGTGGAGGCTCCCCAGGCTTCCTTCCTTTCCAGAAACCTCACCCTGCACAGCCTCATTCTTCTTTTCCTGACACCCTGTCTCTCTCCCTGAGCCCTCTTTCTTCGCTCCTAAGCTTCCCTTCCCATTGTGCAATCAGCATATTCTCCCTCCTTATCTCTTTCTGTCTCCTTGTCTCTATTTCTCCCTATTTTCACCTTCTCCTTGTCATTTCCCCCTTCTACTTTCTCCCCATCTGCAACCTTTCCCTTCCCACTCCATTTCACCTGACAAATCCCACCACCACCAGCCCCACCACCACCGGCCCCCTCACTGTCCATCTCTCTCTTTCCTCCCTGTCCATCCCTCCCAACAAAGTCAACCATGGATTCTGGGCCTGCCTGGGCAGCCAACCCCACTCCCGGGGGCACCTTGTCTGCCCCCAATGCCACCACACCCTGGCTGGGCAGGGATGAGGAACTGGCCAAAGTGGAGATTGGAGTTCTGGCCACCGTCCTGGTGCTGGCGACAGGAGGCAATCTGACTGTACTGCTGACCCTGGGACAGCCAAGCCACAAGCGCTCCCGCATGCGCCTGTTCGTCCTGCACCTTGCCCTGAGCGACCTGGGCGTGGCGCTGTTCCAGGTGCTGCCCCAGCTGCTGTGGGACATCACCTACCGCTTCCAGGGCCCTGACCTTCTCTGCCGGGCAGTCAAGTATCTGCAGGTGCTCAGCATGTTCGCCTCCACCTACATGCTGCTGGCCATGACGCTGGACCGCTACCTGGCTGTTTGTAGCCCCCTGCGCAGCCTCCAGCAGCCCAGCCAGGCCACCTACCCGCTCATCGCCGCCCCCTGGCTGCTGGCTGCCATCCTCAGCCTTCCTCAAGTCTTCATCTTTTCTCTGCGGGAGGTGATCCCCGGCACTGGGGTGCTGGACTGCTGGGCAGACTTCCGCGTCCCGTGGGGGCCTCGGGTCTACATCACCTGGACCACCCTGGCCATCTTTGTCCTGCCCGTGGCCATGCTCACGGCCTGCTACAGCCTCATCTACCACGAGATCTGTAAGAACCTCAAAGTCAAGACACAGACGCAGAAGGTGGAAGGAAGGGGCTGGAGGATGTGGGACAGGACCTGGCCTTCTGGACCAGCCACAGCCACACGAGGGCTGCCGTCCCGAGTCAGCAGCATCAACACCATTTCCAGGGCCAAGATCCAAACCGTGAAAATGACTTTTGTCATCGTGCTGGCCTACATCGCCTGCTGGGCACCCTTCTTCAGCGTCCAGATGTGGTCTGTATGGGACAAGAATGCCCCCAATGAAGGCAAGTGTGTGTCTGTGGGGGAGGGGAGTAGAAAAGGGCAGGCTTAGGACAGGGTTCTAAAGCTTCCCAGGGCCTGGCTGATAATGGGTGAGCAAAGGAATTATGAAAGGTGGAGCCTGACCCCCACGCAGAGGGGAAGCTATGACTCCCATCCGGCCTACGGATGTCGTGTGAGTATCTTTTATGTGAAATTTCTATAGTTTGAATTTGGGGCACCTAATTTAAACATGTAAAAATATTACGTAGCCTTAGGGAAATAGGACTGTTGGCAGATTTGGCCAACCAAGTACCTGCCAGTTTCACAGATGACCATTAGAATCATAGAGTGATCAAATTGAAAAGAATTTTCAAATTGTCCGGGATGACAATTGGTGACCACAGCTGAGAGCTGTGTCTCTCAGCACTCTGCCCTCCTGAGCCTGGGCATGACCTTGAACTTCTCAACAACCACTTCCAATTAATTGGCCTGTTGGCACATGACAACCCTGAAATGTCAAGTTCAACTCCTTCATTTTGCAAATGGGGAAGAGAGGCTCAGAGGGGAAAGGTGGCTTGTCAAGGGCAACAAACCAGGGGGTGACAAAATGAAGCGTCAAACAAAGCCTCCTGTCTCCTCGTCTTCTTTTCCCTTACCCCCTGCTCTGCTCATAATCTTGGATGTAAAAGTGGTGAACACTGGGGTCTTCCTCCTTCATAAAAAACAAAATGGGATCCTGGGATCCTTCATGAAGACCATGTTCTGGCGGGCACATGGGAGGCCTTGCTACTGTCATTTTTCTGGGGGGATGTCAAAGGAAATCTCCTGAGCTTTAAACACTGCCAGACGGCCCAGCCATCTGGGGATGAGTGTGTACTCTGGAAGCCATGTCTGGGCTGCCTAAATGTTGGAAAGTGTTCGAAAATGTCGCTTCCTTCTCCCCTAAGAAGAGTGAGATGTGGGGACAAGAGCGAGTCACCTCATCTGAGTGTTTGTGAGTGGGGGTGACTGGGTGCCCCGCAGTGCAGGCCACATGCATATCCCGGGAGGTATCATGGGGCCGTTTGTAACTGCCTGAGGGAGGCCCTCTGCACAGTTTCTTCTGGAAGCTTCCTGAGAGTTTGCTGACCAGCAAACCAGGCTACCAATTCCTACCAGCTCCCAGGGAATGGATTCCCCTTCCCTTGTGTTTTTGTTTCTAATCTCATTTTGTTCATCTTAGGACACACTCCAACCAAATGCTTTGCTTTCTTGGAGAGACTAAATAAGGGCCAGGGTATTCATGAATTGAACACAACCATGCAAGAGAAGTGTGAAAACAACACCGAACTATTACGGCCCCATTTTATCCCCTTTTGGACATCCTTCTGGACAAAAGGCTATTTGCAAATTATCCTTTAAGCAGTGATTGCATGATTCTAACCCACTCTGGGGAAGCCCCTGCCCTGCCCTAGTCAAGCACAGAATAGAAGCAAGAAGAATAGCGTCAAGCACATTCGGTCCTCGGTGCTTACCGGTGACCTTCTCTGCTTTCTGTCGGAGTTACCTGAGACTCAGGGAGGTGAAGTAACTAGTCCATAGTGCCACTGCTAGTAAGACATGGTGCCAGGAGCCGAATCGAGGTCATTATGGTCCAAGCGTTAGCCAAGACCTGGCTTGCCTCTCAACAGTCCAGCTGAGACAATGGCAGTGGAGAGGGGAAGTGGGTAGTCATTTACCCCTTCATCGAGGAACCCCCAGAAGATGGGGACCCTGCCACCCAGTCAGTGCAGGCTTCCCTGCTTGCCCGCCGTGTCACTGTCTTCCTGAGCCTGCCTCTCAGTACGGCCCTTACACGCCCCACCTGCGTAGTGACTTACCACTTACCCAGGGCCTCTCTGAGCAAGGAGGATGGGAACAACATGTTACCTTACAAGGCAATGTGCTCTTTCCGAAAACTGGAAGCCCTTTGAGGCCCTTCTAGTTGGGCTGAGCTCTATTACTTTAAACTTACTTTCAAGTACATGCAGTTCCTTTCCATAGCATTCTGGCCTCCTGGCCTCCTGTCCCCAAGTCTCTGGTTGGAGCCTGTCTCCTTGTCCTCGCTGCCGCCCCCAACCATCCGCTGAGTTCCTGCTGGAACAGAGTCCAGGTCTGCCCTCCAGGGCTGGGAGATGGAGGTTCCGCCGACCCTGTGATCGGGCCACATGTCCAGCCCTTGCCCTGGGCCTGGCTCCAAGGGGGCCCAATCAAACATATGTTTCCCAAGCAAGGCACTCATGGAACCCCTCGGTCCTGGCCTAATCAAAGGAGTGGATAGGGTGAACACCACCCCCTTAGCCAAAGCAACTTCCCACATCTTCCACAGCTTCCTGGTATTGTGAACTGGAGAGCAGGCCAGAACGTAGGGAAAATGAAGGAGGCTCCATTTGTTGTTGGTCCCTCCTCCACCTATAGGTGCTCCCCGATGTCTCCACATCCCTGCCTTACACTGGTCAGTCCAGGCCCAGATGCCTTCAGCTTCTCACCACCGTGCTTCATGGCTTCACCCCAATGTTCTGACCCCCATCTTCCCTTTGCTTGGGCTATAAGTAAGCATCCCTATGGCACTGCTGTGAGCGAGGTGTCCAAGGAACCAGTCTCTGAAGATTCCACAGTTCTTTACAGAGTAGGCAGTTGAGCTTTGCCTTTGAATTTGTTGGCTGAAACTACTCAAGGGTACAGGATGGCTGCCTCATAACGCCTAGATTCTTTAGAGCTGTGACCTTGCTTTCATGATTCCACAGTCTCTGCGGAAGGTACCGCAGTGTGCAACCTGTGCCATGGCCGAATGTGGGGCGTCCCTCAGGCGGTCAGAGCCCTTCCCGGAAGCTGTTCTGCTGGCCTGTGGAGCTCTGTGTAGTCTTCAGAAAGAGTCTTATGTCTGGAAGACATCTTACCAGTCCATACTCATCCATTTGGACTGCCCGAGAGAGAAATCAGTTTTTCCCTGCAGGACGGTGCATTCCCTGGGCGTGATCTCGGAGCACACAGAGCAAGTATTCATCTGGAATGGGCTGCTTGATGCCCTGTTCCTACAGCTTCCCCTCCACTGCAGTCGGAAATGACGCTGTGGGACGTGCCAGGCGGCCGGGCTGACTGCCCTCCCAGGCCCCCAGCAGTGGCCTGACAACATCAGTGCTCACATGCCCCATGCCTGCGTGACAGGGGCAGTGATGCTGCCCCTGAGAGGCCAAGGAGGACAGAATCCAGAGAACAGTGTGCACTCATTTCTTTGACATCAGTGAAAATGGGGGTCAAGATGGCCTGAGCTTGCCCTAGTTGTTTTCCCTGCATGACAACAGAAGTTGCCTCCTTCTAGCTCTCCATCCATTAGGTATTGCACGGTCTAGGTTTTGGAGCAAAGACACCATCTCCTATTTGGACTAGTCCTGTCCCTGACTCTGTTTACACCTCAAAAGTCAACTTGGAGCAAAGCTTGACTCCTACCCTCACCCCGTGGTTACAGACAAGACCCAGTGACATTCGTCTCTGGAGCCAGAGTCCCAGCTCCAAGCCCCAGCTGTGCTCCTTTCTGATTACAGAATCCAAGCCCCGAGTGAGTCCTTTCTCCACTCTCGGAACTCAGTTCCCTCTCTGCTCAGTAGGCTCTTGGACTCTCTCCCAGGTCCATCCAGCTTTGTAATTCTCGGGCTTCTTGTGTTTCTCCTTGTGCAGATTCAACCAACATGGCTTTCACCATCTCCATGCTCCTGGGCAACCTCAGCAGCTGTTGCAACCCCTGGGTCTACATGGGTTTCAATAGCCACCTGCGACCACGCCCCCTGCGCCGCCTGGAGTGCTGCAGGGGAACCCGGCCCCAGCCACAGCTCTCCAGCGACAGCCCCTCGAGCCGCCGCACCACACTGCTGACCCGCTCCAGCGGCCTGCCCACCCTCACGCTCAGCCCCAGATTCCGTGAGGGCTCCGGGCCTGAAGACTCACCCAAGGACTCAGCGCAGGTGGACGGCGAAGCCTCCACTGAGACCATCGCCTTTTAGGGAACACCGGCCCGAGGAGCTAGTGGAGGATCTCTGCGCCCCATCTCAGCCCTGGCTGTAAAAGCTGGGAAGGCCAGGGTTGGAGTTGTGGGGAGCCCACTTTGAGGCAGGGGGAGGGCGCCGGAACAGCTGCCCGATCCTTGATGTTACTGGCGCCCCTGGCATACGGGCAGACCCTTGTTTGCTCCCAGCCTCACACCTTGGGAATTGGGAGGGTCAAAACTTCCGCTTCCCTGATCCCGTGCAGTCACAGCATGCCTGAGGGCCCACCCATGTGGTCGATGTGGTACCCAGGTCTCAGGCAGGCCTATGACGGCAAGGGAGTCGGCAGGTGGGAGGGGACATGGGCTGGTCTCCTGCCTTAACTATTCGTCCCCATCCTACCCTGACGAGCACACGCAGCGCAACCAGGAGTGGGGAGAAGTGAAAACCTGGGAGAAGGATCCTATTTCTCTACCTAGATCCTGGTTTGTTTGTTTTGTATAGGAAGGCTTCTTTCAGGAAGGAAACTGAAGGGGGGATGGGTAGGGCAGGTATACCAGCTGTGCCCGCTGTGCCCACCTGTCTGTGGAAGGGAGATGGAGGACTTGGTACAGCACCTGTAGCTAGGAAAATCCCACAAATGCTAGTTTCTCTTCGCCCCCTATCATTCACCTTTGTAGGATGGGTGACAGGGCAAAGCAGACCCTCAGTGGTATGACCCCCTGGGAGGGAGCAGGTGAGGGATGGAGGGAAGAAGAAGTTGATCACAATAAGAGTGGATGACGCTTCTCTGAGGCACAAGCATTGCTGGCTCTCCTTCCTCCCCCAAGGGACCCACACGGTGCCTTCCTCTGGGACTGCCTGGACATCCTTACAGGAAGTATGTCTGGATCAATGCTCTGGATTTCCTGGAGGCTTTTCACAGTTTCCCTGTGAGCCATGCATGCTGTGATGATGTCAGGAGCCCAGGATTTGAGACTCAGCTCTGCCTTCAGGTGCCTGTATGACCTTGGGGAGGTCCCCTCCCTCCTCTGGGCCTCTGTCTTCTCACCTGATGGATCCTAATCTTTTCCATCTCTACCCTGTCATGACTTTGCAAGACTGGGCATAGGCTTACAGTAGAGCCTTTTCTCACCAACAGACTCTATATTTTCCTGACAATGATATTTTTGTCCTTTGATCCGATTCTGGTGACCATGGGTCTTGCCACAGCCATTCTGTCCACATGTGCCCTCAATTCTGTGATGCTGAAGCTGGGAGAGACAGCCAAGCAGGTGGACTCTGGGGCTTTGCCCTGTTCCTCCTCATTTTCTCCAGTGGGATTTCGGTTTTAACCCAAGAGGTGGCCCTGGTGGTGGAAAGAGCATCAGCTGAAAAGTGGGAAGAACTGGGTCTTGGTTCTGCCACCACTTATGGCCACCATGGGCAGAATGCTGCTTAATCCTTCATCTCCATTTGAGGGTCAAATAGGACTGTGGGTGTCAAAGAGTTTGGTGGGCCCAGGAGCTTGAGGAAGGGGCTGCTGATCTAATTAAGAACTCCTAAGAGCAGCTCCAGCGAACAGGTTCGCTGCCCTCTAGTCCTAGGGAATAGCAAGAAACAGCTGAAACTTTGAGCTTTAAGAAATCACTCAGCTCTGAGAAGCCTCCTTCAGCTTCCTTAAAAAAGCCTAAACCGAGTATTGTAAGTGAGCAAAGTGTCCCTAGCCTTCAGTACTAAAGAACCGGGCAGTGGGACCCAGACCCTAATGGGACCATGGCTCAAGGCAGATGTGAGGGCCCGCTGTCTCTCTTCATGGCTTTCTGTTGCTCATGTCAGTCCCTGACATCCAACCACTTCTTCCTCGTCCATCTGTCCTTGTGGAGCTGGGCTTTGGAGCCTCATGAGCTGCTGTAGTTTCTCCTGCCTACGTATGTAAGCCCCCCCCACCCCGCCACACGTATACCACAGGTCCGGTCCCTCATGCCCATGTCAGTACTAGCTAAACCTTTGCTCATTGTGATGACTGGGAGCTAGAAGGGACACCAGCTTTATACTCCAAAGACCTGGGTTCGAGTTCTGCTCTTGTCCATCTTCTATCTGTATGATCTTGGGCAAGTCCTCTGATCTCTCTGAGCAATAGTTTCCTTGCCAACTAAAAACAATAATGCCTACCTTGCTGGGGAAGAGGTTGTGGACTGTAAGACCACAGGCTGTAGAACATTCTCCAGGGAAGATAATGATGGCCCAGCTCCAGATTGCACCTGGTGAGTAAGAGGGACTCTGTTGTCTGGGGTTAATCTCATTTCTGACAGCTCACCCCAGGGGAAATGCTATCTCTGGGCTGGGCACTTCTGTGAAATGTTTATGCCATCCTCTGGCCTCTGTGGAATACAGTACTTTAGTCCTTTAGAACCCACATGGGAGAGAGGGTAAGGGGTGGGCAGGGCAGAAAACAGCAGGAGGTGAATTTGTTGACTAGCGGTTTCTCGGAATGTTTTTTTAATGTTGCTTGGTATAGGCCAGTAAGTAAGATGTCTGTGTCTGTGTTTTGTATGTAAATAGGTCTTTTATTTATCAAGAGGCTCTAGACTCAGCTCAGGCTGCAGTAGCTGACTCCTCGGTCAAGAATCCAGAGATGGGGTTAAAATTGACCAATGAAATTCCTTAATAACCAGGAAATTTCTGGGCATATTTGTTTCATAGGATCAGAGACAATGGGCTATTCAAGTTGAAATAAGATTTGCTCCCCTTGAGTGGGGTGGTGATGGGGAAGAGAGTTTGAGGGGGTGGGAAGCGACCTCACCCACTGAAGCGGAAACAAGAGTGTCCTGCGATTTGCCCTGGAGTCACAAGGTGGCAGTATGGAGCTGAAAGTGAGTCTAAAGCGACCTGACCCATACGGAAGTCTGGGAGGATGGATTTGTCAAGAAAGGACAAAAAACAAGGGCAAGGAGAGGGACTGAGTATGGAAATTGTTGCCTGAAAAGACGAGTGTTTGAGAGAGTGAGTGGAACCTCAAAAACACAGATGAGGTGGAGTTATTATAATCTGTTCAGTTTAGAGGCTGGGGCTTGGGATAGGAGGCCTTTTGAGAGCCCCTCTGGGTCCAGAAATGAGTCCTGATCCCAGGAGCAAAAAGACCACTGATAGTGGACGTAAAACACCTCCTCACCCTGGTGGGTCTTGTTGGCCAATAGTACAGCCTCGCTCATGGAGTGCTGCTGTCATTGTAGTGGGCATCTGGATGCTCACTCCTTCAGACCAAGACTCCGCTGACAACAGCTCACATGTATTCCGTCCGCTGTAGAGTCCGAGTCCTTTACTGGCGTGTAATCAACCACCTACTCGTTGTCAGTAGCAGATGGGTTTCTCTGTATCTTGTAAGATAAAGTTGAAGAGATTTTTATCCAGCCCACACTCACGGGGGGGGGGGGGATCCAGAGTGAGGCAGCACAGTTGTTTTTGGATGTTCCGATGGCATATAACATGGGAGAAAGTGACTTCATTTTGCTGAACACTGAGCTCATCAAAAGGTGATTACTCCTACAGGCAACCATTCATACAGATTTACATGGTTGACCTTCCAAGTTCATGGAGGTAAAAAGCACACTGTATTTCTAGCAGCATGGTTAGCAATGAATTTGAGGATCATGTCAAATTGTTAGCTGGCCTCAACCATCAGCCTGTTGGCCCAAAGTCCTCAAGACATGAAATCAGCACTCCCTTCCCTTATCAGTGCATCTGAGAAGTCATCTGCACCATCGACAGGCAATCCAATCTCTGTTAGTCTCACATTCCATCCAGTTAGAGAGCGCGCCCTCCAAGAATGGGCAAGCAATGGAAGCAGGGGCTAACGGTGACCTCCAGGGTGTATCTACTTGCTACAAATGTCATACCTTGGAAGCCAATCATAACAGCGTTCATCACAGACCTTAATCAGATAGCCAGCAGCATTCAGATCTCTGCGTTCATGGACGTCAACTCCCCGCTCCAGGGACCCCGAGCACAGACTGTGTAGTTCAGGATGGGTCAGTCCCTGGAGCATTTATGGAGAGCCTGCTTTGGGTGGGCCTGCTCCCTTTCCTTCTGCCTCTTCTCTCCTCAATTGACTTTCCAGCCTTCTTTCTAAACTGAGGTCAGAAATCACCCTTCTCTGGGATATGCTCGCTGATGATGTCTGATCTCAGCATTCCAAACCCAATCTGCCCAAACATTTATAGGGTCTGCTTTCATTGCTCTGTTTTCATTCCCTTTTGTCACATGTTTGATCCAAGCTCTTCTCTGTCCCCACAAGCGGGTCCTTAGTGTCTTGACCTCACCCACCCAAATGTTCAAGTGTTCTTTTAATGTGTGCTTTTCTGGATCCCAGGGCCTTTCCAGAATCCTGCAGAAAGGAGGCCCTCTACCTGCACCATTTCAATTGTCTCCGCTCCTGGTGTGGGACCTATCTCAGCGGCGGCCCTGCCCAGCCTCCCTTGGGTTTATGTATAACTCGTCTGAACCTCTTCAACACACCCTTAAATTCTTTTGTTTTCTTTCTTAAAAGGGATTAATTAGAAGTGGAGTTTCATTTCTAGACACAAACACGGTGTTGCAGGTGGTGACGCTGTTAGTGTTTCTTCCTCATTCTGCCCCTCTGATCAATAAAGTCTCTTTTTCCCTACTAAGAAAAGCTTTCTAAGCAGATGTCTTGGTCCATTCTGGCCACTATAACAAAATGCCACAAACTGGAGGGGGGGGGGCTTGTAAACAACAGAGCTTTCTTTCTCTCAGCTTTGGAGGCTGGAAGTCCACAATCAGGGTTCCAGCAGGGGGGGTGGGGTGAGGGTCTTCTTTGGGGTTGAAGACATCACGTGGGTTGTATTCTCACAAAGCGAACAGGGCCAAGGAGCTCTGTGAGTCCTTTTTGGAGTCCACTAATCCCATCCAGAAGAGCACCACCCTCCCCGTCTAGTCACACCCAAATGCCCTACCCTTAATGCCAGCACCTTAGGGGTTAGGATTTCAACCAAGGAATTCAAGGGATCACAGACATTCAAATCAAAGCAGGAGAGGAACCACAGTGATAGCCGAGAGGTGGAAGAACGCGTGCACAGGCAGAAATGCACAGCCCCAGAAACCCAAACCAGAAGTGTCTTGAGATCATCTTGGGGAAGAAGAGCCTGGGAAGGCGAAAGCTGTCCACGGTTCTTGGTAATGGCGCTCAAAGGGCGTTTGCCACCAGCAGGCGGAGCACAGGTAACTAAAGAGTCTTCTCTTCTAGACTTGAATGCCCTTCCCCTGGGGTTTGATTTTGGCTAGGCGTGCTCCTGGGGCGCCCACTGTTTGGGATGTTTGTTGAGCTATTGTGAGCAACATGACTTTTTTTCACTTCATGTCTTAATTGTCTGTTGGAAAATGTATATTGTGTATGTATCTCATTATCAATTTTAAAATACATTCTCTGAGATCTTGTCAGATGAGGGTAGCTACAAACGACAATTTTTATCCTCCTTCCCAACAGTAATAGTCCTTATTTTTGTCGACTCTTTTATTCCACCCATGAGTACTTCTAGGGCAGTGTCAGATGAAGAAAATGACAGGCTTGGGGATGCTTTTACTCCGTCGTGATTCAGTAAAACTGTGTCTGGGACTTTACTGATAAATATCATGCATCAGCTGATTGGAGACAAGCTGTTCTCCAGTTAAGAAAGTGCCCTTTTGGGGTGCCTGGGTGGCTCAGTTGGTTAAGTGACTGCCTTCGGCTCAGGTCATGATCCTGGAGTCCCGGGATTGAGCCCCACATCGGGCTCCCTGCTCGGCGGGAAGCCTGCTTCTCCCTCTCTCACTCCCCCTGCTTGTGTTCCCTCTTTAGCTGTGTTTCTCTCTGTTAAATAAATAAAATCTTAAAAAAAAAAAAAAAAGAAAGAAAGTGCCCTTTTATTCCTCATCAGTTTAAAACAAACAAACAACAAACCAGAAAAGAAGACTGTGTTTTATTGGGTTGAATTTGGGAAGATTTTTTTTTCCCCTGAATCACAGATCGGGATCCTAGTTGGTATTTCCAGGGCTCTGGCAGCTTTCGTTCCTAAGAAACAGGAATTCAAAGGTTGAATGATGGTGAGCTTTCTAAGCGACCTACTTCAAGTGCGGAGGGCAGGGCAGTGTTGCTCAGCAAGACACAGCCCCGAAAGGGGGCAGCATGCCGGGTTAGGCAGGAGGAAACAAAGACGTGGCGGTTGCCATTTTATTAAAAACTTTTAGGGAAGTTGCTTGTTGCCAAACATTAAAGAAATACAAGGGTCATTTATGGTAAGATTGCCAAAAGGAACTCCACTACAGCTGATTAAAATTTTTTTTCCACAATTTCCCATGGAGAAAGACTTTCTCACTTTCTCTGCTGGGCTCTCCCCTCATTCATACTGACCCTGACATCTGATCTGACTCTTTCTTGCTGAGTGAGCTACAGGTCTACTTATTCTCCTGTGTCTTGTTTAAAAAAGAAAAAAAAGTCATTCCCCTACAAAGTAAGGGAAATTCTAAAGAACGGCACCCCATAAAAAACCGAGACTTCACAGGGCGACCTGAGTGTATTCCACCGGCTCAGAGTCAGCAGGATTCACAACCGTCCAGAAACTGGGCTTGTGGCTTTTTGGATTGACATTCACATAATCTGTGGTTTCCTTGATGTTCTCGTAGTCCACGACAGATTCCTTTTTTAGTCCTCCAGGGGTGGAAAAGACCACTTGTGCGTAATTCATATGCTTTGTGGCCTTAGAGGGGAGAAAAAGCAGAGAAATGGGGGAGGGGGAATCAAGGTTCCTACCAGGGTTGGAGGAGGGGGGGCCTCCAGGGAGGAACTCTCACTCAAGGACTCGGCTCCCTCCTAGGCTGGAAGGGAAAGAAACTGGCTCCCACGGGCTCAGGTTGGAGAGCAGGGAAGGGGGAAATGGGGAAGACTGCCCACAGCTCGTGCCTCCTGCCTATAGGGAATTCATGGGTTTAAGGAAAGGTGTGGACACTGAATCCCAGTGAGGTAGGGACTCAAAGGGGACTTTGGCCAAGTGAGTGGGGTACAGGGAGGAGGAGGTGACCCGTTGGCACTTGCCTTTTTACAACCCACTCAGACCCCTTTTCGTGTGGATCTGTATCGCCGTAAGCCTATGCCCCCCAATCACCTAAGGATGCTGTAAAGACTCAAGAAGTCTGCCTTCCCTGTTCCCATCTCTGTAGCTGGCATGCCTGAATGGTTCATTCACGCACAGCAAGGACCCCAACTGCATGGCAAGGGCTGGGTTCCCTGGGGTGTCCATTACCTGGCAGGTTGGGGATGAGCTGCTGGAGCTGTCGGAACTATCGGAGCTATCCGAGGATGTGTCGCTGTCGTCTAGGGAGAAATAGAAACTGTTCTTCAAAGGATGGAAGGGAGAAGGAGACAAGCACAAGCGCAGCCAGCTTCCAAAGCCAAGCGGGGAAGAGAGATACAGAGCCTCCCTGAAAGAGAAAGAAGGAATTGGACAAAGAAAGGGTGGGGGGAGCAAAGGACCCCAAAATAGTCAGAATGCGCCCAAGAGTCCCAATACCACTGTTCTGCCCAGCTCCATCTAAAACCAGCAGCCGACACCCCAGGGCTGGGCTGTGTGGGGAGGGGCAAGCAGGGAAGCACTGACACAGTGTGGCCCCGGGGAACAGCACGCCTCCACGGTCCCTGGCACATGCTTTGGTCTAGACCCGTCACTAACTCCAGGCAGGTGACACCCCTTTTTGTGCCTGGTTTTGCTCCCTGCGAAGCAAGTGGGGTGGATGACAATCTCTGAGGTCCCGGCGAACCAAAGCGTCTCGGATTCTCTGGCGGGGCTCCGATGAAGCTCTAGGGCCAGGGTCCCCGCGAGGCCAGTGCCCCTCCCGTTCCACAGAAACACTGAATTCACGTGAGTGCTCTCTTCTGCTTCTCACATGCATGAATCATCACCTAGACTCGTATTTATTAAAACACCCAGACCCCAGGGCCAGAGGCAGGCAGAGACGGCTGACATCTTAGCTGCCCCCTGGCCTGCACCATGGTATTACGAAGACAGGAGCAGAGACAGCCCCAGCCCCCTCTGCAGTGGCTCACACTGGACCAAACCTGGAAAAGAACTTGGACCCACCCAAACCCAGCGAGATGGGCCCCAGGGGATAGGAAGGGCCGCTTACTGCAAAAGGTAGGCTGGCAAGGCCTCCCCGAGGTGGGGCAAGGACTCCTCCAGCGGGGGTCGGGCAGATGGGGACAGAGCAGGGCAGCTCCCTGGGGGCCCAGAAAGAGCAGAAGAAACTTTAGGACAAGCCGCCCCCCCCACCTGCCCCGCCCCTTTACTCACGCCTACAACAGGGCTCAGACACAGGGGTGCTGGGAGTCTCCTCCTTGGCAGCCAGCGGCTGACCTTGGGCAGGGCTCGGCCTCGGGGCCTGGACCCTGGCCCCATTCAGTATCCGCTCACTCTCCTTGGCTAAAGGAGACAGGGCAAGGGTCAACAGTGGCAACTCTCCAGGTTAGGGAAATGCTGCCTCTGAGCACTGACCTCGATAAGGTAAAATATTCACAGGGACCTCTTCAAACCTCAGTCCTCCTCTCAAAACCCTGCAGCACCCCTCGCCTGGCTCGGAGTACTAGCCAAAATCCTAGCTTGCAAGGGCCTCCGTGGCCTCACTGTTCCTCCTCTCAGTTCCAGCCACGTTGGCCTCTCCGCTTCTGCTGGTCATTACCAACACCCTTCTGCCTCAGGGCCTTTGCAGATGTGGCTCCCTTCCTCGCTTCCAGAGGTTTATACTCAAATGTCGGTATATCAGTGATGCTAGCCATCATCCAATTCCTAGCTTCTTGCTTGCTTCACCAGCTTCTTCCCTAGAATTCACCATAATCTAGCACATGTGTATATTACCTGTTTATCTAGTTTGTTGTCTGCGCCCTTCATGGAATGCAAGTTATAGAATCACAGAGAATTTTGTTTTATTCTCTGTTGTAGTGAATGAATGAATGAATGGCTCAAGAAGCCTTTCATTATTTATTTCCTTTATTTCTTTATTTTAGACTTCCTTTATTTCACTTTTCCCAATTATAATGCCATCCCAGAACAGTTTCTATTATGAATCAGTTCAAGAATTTAAGCTGATCTCTTAGTCTAGCCATACCCGCTCTGTCTGCAAAAGCATTTCTTCACAGTGAGTCCTTTGACAGTGATAAAGAAAATTAGTCAGACCCAGGCTAAATGAGCCCACCTTCTCGCGCACTGCAGGAGCTGGTCTCTAGGTAGAAGGTCTGGGTGGTGGAGGGGCTCTGGACTGCCCTTCCCAGCCAGAAGTAGGTACTGTCAGAGTGAGGATTACCCAGGAAGGGGTGATCTGGCCAGTGGGTCCTCAAGTAGGTATTCCAGGGGTATTCAGGGGCTTATCTTGCTGTAGGCTTGGGGATGGTCCCTACAAGTGGTTAGGAGGGTAAAGAATGCCCGGCCATTTACCCATGTGCCTGCTGAGCAGGTAGCTGATGGTCGCGAAGAGGCAGCCCTGTAGGATGAGGGACACTGCTGCAATCAGTAACCCATGCCAGAGCTTCATGTTTCTGTTGGGAAAGAAGGGTCAGAGTCAGAGGGTGCAGAGATTCTAATACAGCTCCGCGCCTGTGCCCGCCCAGCCAGAGACAGCCATCGGGTGAGGCTGTGTGTCTCCGGGCCAGTCCCTTTGCCTCTCTGGACCGTAAGGCATGGGAAGGCACAGAGGGTGGTGTGTGGGAAGCCAGCTACCCCTGTCAGCCTGATTGGAAAACCCCACTCACTCTGTCAGCATGATGGGCTTGCACGGCAGCTGCGGGGTGTCAGTGAGGCTCAGGTTCTTCCAGGGGCAGAAGGAGGAGATGTGGGGGCACCGCACTGGGCACCTGGTCTGCCCACAGTGCCACCCGCAGGACTGTCCTGGAGAACTGCGGGAGGCAAGGCGGCTGCTAGGATTCAGGGGCTCTACGCCCCAGTTCCCCTCAGGCAAACTCAGCTGCTCAGGGGTCACTAGCTTTCCTCTCCCCGGATTTCAATTTCTGAGTATAAAAAATAGGCAGTAACGAGTCATTAGATAATTAGCACTTAGCACCCGACAGTGGGGGACAGGGGCTCGCACTTGATGCCGGCCACAGTGCTGAACCCCGTCCTGCCTCGTTCACGCGGCCCCACGGCCGAGAGACCATGAGCTTGTGGGACTCAGACAGCAGAGGGACACGGCTGCGGTGGCACAGCTGGCACGCGGCTGGGCCTACATTGGGCTCCAAACCACCGGTCTCAGCTCCTGGAGAGCCTGCTGCCGCAGCGCCAAGGGCTCTTCGAGCAAATGCGGCGGGAGAGAGTCATGGAAGAAACCTAGATCTTAAATACACACTCACATGGACACACACTCATACCAGGCACGGCTTCATGGGGTTTAGGACCAAGACTCTGGATGCTGATATGCCTGTAAATATGTTGATTTTAAAAGTCAGCTTATGCATTTCATCAGCATGTTCTGAAAACCTAGTCTGCTATAAGACAAAGGCAGGATAGTTTTGAAGCTTCTGAGAGGATCCTTACTTACTCAGCACTGAGACAGGGACTGTAAAGCTTTAATAGACTTTTACCGCTACAGAGGCTTATTTTCCCCATCAGAATTTCCAAGTGCTAAGGGCGGTGTGGAAAGTCCTGAAAACTTTTGTTTTAATTGTGGTTCTCACACAGGGGCTTTCTAAGATCAGAATTTGGACCAAGAGTCAAGAGAGAGTGTTGGGCAGGGAGATGTGTGAGGTTTGCCACCAAAGCCTCTCCAGGGCTGTGGGCGTTGACCAGCTGGAAGTTTCCAGAGAGAAACACCACCATCTCCTTTCACACAGTGACAAGTTAGTTCTTGGCAGTGACTTCGTAAGATCAGAAGTTGGAAGCAACACATACCCAATTTATTCACCATGCGTCCTTAACCCACCCCCTTCCCTACATAAGTTCTAGCCACTTCTCCCGAAGGCACTTAACGTTACCCTTTGCTTTTCAAGTTGAATGTGTTGGGTCACCTCATGAGCATCACGTGCTGGTGAGAAGGGGCTGCAGGGGAGAGGAGGTAGACACAACCCGGACGGGCAGGTGAGAATGGACTCCAGGAAGTTCCCAAAATTCTTAGACAACTGGGTAGAAAATCTAGTTTCACGCCCCTCAGTGATCAGCAAACTCCAGAAAGAAAACTCAGTCAAAAGTCACTTGTGTACAAAATAAAATCTGCAGAGCTGGAAATAAAATATAAAAATGATGGAGACGAAGCAAAAATGGGAATTTTTTTTAGGAAAAAACAATGATCTTGAGGGATGGGGCAACTTGATTGAAAAAAGGCATGGATAATAGTTTTAATGTCTTGCTCTGGACTCATTTTGGATAAACCCTCCTAAAATTTCAACAGGTACTGATTTCTCAAGCAAATTCCAGTACTGATTTCCGGGGCAGCTGTGAAAGGGAAATTGGACTTTACCAGGAGAGCTTTATTGAATCACAAAAGACGTGAAAATCACAGGAAAGGGCCGTGTCTGGGAAGCCAACAGCATTGTCCCGGTTTTAAAGGCTCTCTAGTGCTTTAGTATTGATTACCTCATCTTCAATGTCTCATTTGTCCTTAATCACAGAAATAATTCTGCTTCTCTTATCAAAGGGGATGGCCAGAAAGCCACTAAGGGCTGTGTTCTGAAACCACACTCAAATTTTAATTTTTTTTAAGGATCCTCTCTCTCCACATTTATTAAACATTAAGCAACCAACAGACTTTTGTGGTGGAATTTAAAACGTAAATAAGCAAAACATTTCACAAAATCATCCGCATTTTGTTCTGTGTCACTTTCTACATATTCTCCTAACTATGGGTACTCTCTGTATGTGCGAATGTAAATATAGGTGTGCACATATACAATCTTGTCTAATCACAGCATTGTACTGACTAGCAGCTTTTTCTTGTCATTGAATATATAATAAATATGTTTCCAGACCAGAAAAACTCCATTAAGCAGCTCCAAAGGGGAGGCCCACAGGCTAAACCCAGCCTTTGGTGATTTTGTTTGATGAGGTCCTTTCAAGGCTTGGATTCAGAGGCCTTGAGAAGGGAGACGTACTCTTCAGTCCCTGACTGAGCCCTGAAGCCATTTGAGTGTGCTACCCTTGAGTTTTATGGCATCATGGTGAGTTACCATTATTCCTCCTTATTAGTGTGTCTGAATACTTTTTTGGAGATCTAGTGTCAACAGATCTTTCGTTGTTGTTCAGAAGTGGACACTTGACATCCCAAGAGTCCACCATCATAGTAGGCTATTAATGTGACAACCAAAATGACCAAGAATGGCCTCACACATTTCCAAAATCCCCGCCCCGAGACAGCAATTCTTGCCCTCAGTTGAGAATCACTGCGTTAAATCAATGTTCCATTATTTTAAAACTGATATCTTATTTTGGCTCTTTATACAAAACTATAACGCCTCTACTTCCTTCTGTCATTTTAATATATCACAAACATCTTACCAGCCAAAAGACACACTGTACCTATGCCAGGATGAAGCCTAAAGTCCAACAGACGTCAGTAAGAATCCAAGTTGTGCTCCCTTCCAACTGGAAATTATTAAACTTCTCAATACCTCAGCCTCTCTCCCTGTGAGATGGGGAGAATGGCAGCTTCTCCCTCAGTGAGTTCTTGTGTGGGCTCAGGGCATTATGATGTCTCTAAAGATTGGTGGACAGCCCCAGGTACATGGCAAGCACTCAGTGATTACTGCTGGGCCCCCGCGATGGTTTGACTTAATGATTTTTGGACGTGACAGTGGTGGAAAAGCACACTCGTTCAGTAGAAACTGTGCTTGGAATTTTGAATGTGGATCTGTTCCCCGGGCTGGCCATGTGCAGTGCCCATCTGCCCATTGACGACGGGCAGCTCCCAGTCAGCTATGTGACCACGGGTGTCAACAGCCAATATGCTCACAACCCCTCTGTACCCCTACAGGCATTCTCCTCTTCACTTTTGGTGCCGGGTTCAGTAAGCTACATGAGATATTCAACACTTTGTTATACAATGGGATCTTTGCCTGACCACAGGCTAACTAAGTGGAGCTCATTTAAAGTGGCTAGGCGAAGCATGTTTGGTAGGTTAGGTAGAGTAAATACAGCCTGACTTAGGATATTTTCAGTTTATGATGGGATTACCAGGATCTGACCCCTGGGATCTGACCCCGTTGTAAATGCAGGAAGATCAGTTCACTTCACCAAGATGGCGCCTCGTAGATCTATTAGAATCGAGTTCGTCTATTTGAGGAAACTCAAGGGTTCATGTTGAGTATAGTTTGAAGATAAGAACCAGGACAGGATGAGGTAAGAAAATGATGACAGATGTCATTATTTAAGTGGCTAATGGCCCCTAACCACAATGAGCAGGTTGTTCCTTGGGGTCTAATTGCAGACTGCTGATCAGAAAGTGGGCAAAAACGTCTGCCCATTTGCGCCTCCCCCCACACGCATACCAAATAATGAGGAAATGAGCAAATTAGGGTAATTATGTGAAAAAAAGTGCCTGGACCGTGAGAGAGTTTGCCACTGGCTCATCCCATCATCAAGGTTGGGACTGCCTTGCCCTCTTTGACCTGCTGAGTTTCGACACCCGGACCAACACTTAATGTAGAGTCCTGCCAGGGACCTGCCAACCACAGGCCAGCAGAGCACTGGGAGCGTTTCCTCTGTTCGCTTCAGGCCTTCAGTCCAGAGACTTCCAGGTAGGCCTGGATCCCATCTTTTTGCTTCCCGCTTCTAATGACAGAGGAGCTCTCATGAGGCCTTTAGTTGGTACAGCCCAACACTGGAGTGGAATAATAAGGAAACACCACATTCCTGCCTGATACGCTTCCTTTGGAGAGAGTCATTCTACAAAGAGTGGTTTAAAACGAGCACAACAGAAGATGATATCTATGAAAACCACATGGACTGCAATAATCAATAACTGCTATCAATATTGTTAAGGCTTTATCAATATTCTTTTTTTTTTGACAGAGTGAGAGTAAGCAGAAGCAGGGGAAGCAGCAGCAGAGAGAGAGACAGAAGCAGACTCCCCACCGAGCAGAGCCCAGTGTAGGACCCAGGATCCTGAGATCATGACATGAGCTGAAGGCAGGTGCTTAACTGACCAAGCCACCCAGGTGTCCCTTAAAAAGATCTTTTTTGCACTCTTCATTAACGTAT
Organism: Spilogale gracilis; assembly: GCA_004023965.1. NCBI lineage: Eukaryota > Metazoa > Chordata > Mammalia > Carnivora > Mephitidae > Spilogale > Spilogale gracilis. The sequence goes on along the minus strand of PITA01000439.1, from coordinate 52,056 downwards.
TTTTTTTTTTAATTAAAATTCTGAGGGGTGCCTGGGTGGCTCAGTCGTTGAGCATCTGCCTTCGGCTCAGGACATGATCTCAGAGTCCCGGAACTGAGCCCCGAACTGGGGCCCCTGCTCGGCGGGAGGCCTGCTTCTCCCTCTCCCCACTAATGCTTGTGTTCCCTCTCTGGCTGTGTTTCTCTCTGTCAATAAATAAATAAATCTTTTAAAAAAATTAAAATTTTCAGTCATAGCACAGCTGAATGGTGTGGAAAGAGAACAAAGCCAAGGAGATGAGAGCCTGGCTTCTCCTCCTGGCCCCGCCACTCCTTCACTGTGGAGCTGAGACAAGAAGTCCTGGAGAATGAACGGCTAGACACTTGAAAATCCTCCTCAGTTCTTTCAGGCTCCAAGTATTCTGCTTTTCAAAGGCTGAAGTAAGGGGTGTCTGGGTGGCTCAGTGAAACACCTGCCTTCGGCTCAGGTCATGATCCCGGAGACCCGGGATCGAGTCCCATATCAGGCTCCCTGCTCTGCGGGAAGCCTGCTTCTCCCTCTCTTGCTCCCCCTGATTGTGTTCTCCCTCTGGCTGTGTTTCTCTCTGTCAAAAAAATAAAATCTTAAAAAAAAAAAAAAGAAAAGCATTATTGGAATTAATCTACTCAAAATTTGTGTTCAACTAGTTTTAGGAAATGAGCTATTTTGAGGAACATGTAATTTTTGTGCTATTATGCAGATCTGGGGCACAGAAAAGGGTAGAAAACTCCATGGGATCATGTCACTTATGAATACAGAAGTAACTATAAGATAATATCAGGAGGTTACCCCAGGGACAACCAGGAAATCAACTATGATGAAAACTAGTGTTGAGTATTTACCAAGCTCTTCTGTACTCTAGCTCTGTAAGAATAGATATGATCCCTGTCTCCTCGACAAGGCAGTAAGGCTTGGGAAGGTTGAGCAATTTTCTCTGGTACCCCCCACCCCCCCAGCCCCACCTCTGGAAGAGCCAAATTTCAAACCAAGCTCAGCTCTCAAACATTACAGGGAACCGCCTCTTACATACTATAAAGAGAGCACCAATCGATCAAGTTTTTGAAATGATAATCTCCATAAAATGCCAAAACCATCCTTTGATGAAGTCAGATACTTGTTTCTTATTTCTTAAGTTAATAAAGTAAGAATATGAGACTGATTTCTTACCATAATAAAGAATATCCCTTCTATACCAATAGTCAACATCTTACTAAATGGTAAAATATTTTAGCAGTTATTTGAGAACAAGGATGTATGCTGTAACCATTTTAAAAAATTAATCCTGGCAATTCTAACTCTGGGAAGTCGGAAGTCCCTCTAGCCTCCAGCCTCCAATAGTAATAAGGGTGTGGGATCATTACTGAGCAGGCTTGGTGACACTTTTATATATATCATTCGTCTGATCCTCACAGCCACTGAAGAGGTAGGTACTAATTTTTCCTTTTCCTTTTCTTTTTATTAAAAATTGAAGTATAATTACTATTTCCATTTTACAGAAGGCAAAACTAAGATAAGGAGAGGTTAAAAATAACTTGAGCAAGATGATCAGAAGAGTTACAGGGCTTTGTGTTCAGCAAGGCCAGCGCTGGAGCCTCAGCTAGAAACTGACACATGAAAGCAAAACAGGCATGGTTTGGGGCAGAGGCAAGTCAAAGCCATCCTTATTTGCAAAAGACGTGATTTTATACCTAGAAATCCACAAAGAACCATTGAAAAAGTAGTGAAATTGATGAGAGTACTCTAGAAAGTCCTGAGGGCATAATATTCTAAAACTATCAGCTATTCTTCCTATTCTCTCCGAAATAACCAGTTAGGAAATGGAATTGCAGGGAGGGGGAAGCAGAAGCCGCAGCAGCCATCACACCAGATAGAGCTAGGAATAATTTGAAGAATTTGAAGAAAGTAATAAAAATGTACTGAGATATCTGAAAATTGGGGTGCCTGGCCAGCTTATTTGGTGGAACTTAAGCTCGGGGTTGTGAATTTGAGCCCCACAATGGGTGCAGAAACTTAAAAATAAAATCTTTTAAAAAATAAATAAAAAATTAAAAAGACACAAACTAATGGACACACGATGTTTCAGATTGGGAATCCAGAAGACTAAAAAAAAGTCACTATGAAATAAATTTATTAGTTCTGTATAACTCCAATCAGAAGTCCAGTGAGAATTTTTTACAACTCCAAGTTAATTCTAAAATTTACCCGGGGGGAAAAATAACAGTTGAGAAGAGCTGAAATATGTGTGAAAAGAATTGTGACCAGGCAGGTTCCTGACACAACACTTTTTTTAAAAAGATTTTATTTATTTATTTGAGAGGCAGAGAGGGAGAGAGCACAGAGGGGGAAACAGAAAGAGAGAGAGACAGAGAGAGAGAAACTCAAGCAGACTCAACACTGAGCACGGAGCTCCATCTCCTAACCCTGAGATCATGACCTGAGCCCAAACACAGAGTTGGTCGCTTAATCAACGGAGTCACCCAGGTGCTCCTGACATGCCACCTTTAAATGGTGGTGTAGACTTGAAAAAAATTTTGCTAGGATGTATAATAAATAAATCACAAAAGTGGCTCACAAAGCAGTGGGAGGAAAGGAAAGTGTCATTTAAGAACTGTCGCATACAGAATAATGAGTTAGCTACCTATAAGGAAAACAAAAAATAGCTTGCATCCAGATAGGCTATAACAAAATAAATTCCAAAGGGATTAAAGAAGTAAACATTTTCAAGCGGAGGCATTAAAAGTAGAAGGAAATGGATAGGATATTCACATATTCAATAATATTTATTAAATCCCACATGAGAGAAAAGTTTCTCAGCTTATATGCAATGGAAGAAATCACAACGCAACAGGAAAAATAGATTTGACTCTAAAATATTAAAACTTCATATGTTTAAATCATAAAATTTAAAGGTAAACAGATAAAAACACTAAAGCAAGCATGTGCAATACATAACTTTAAAAGGTTTGGGATTTTTTTTTTAACTCTTAAGAAAAAACCTACACCCCCAATTGGTAAATGGGTAAAAGGCATGGAACAGTTCACAAACAATCCAGAATGGGACCAAAGCTATTATTACAGGGTAGTCTTACCCACTGCCAATTACATAAGTGAAAATGGGAAGCTATCTAATTGAAACATAAGATTAAATAAATCACAGTAAAGGTATAGAATGGAATATTACACCAACATTTAAAATTATATTGAGGAAAAAATTAATCCGGGGAAGGAGTCTGTTCCACGAAGAAGGACCATGCAGTTATATTTAGCTACATATAAAACATATTTCAAAAATATAAAAAGAATCAAAATTTGTACAAAAAACCCAACTCTGGGTCATTAAACTTTTTTGTCTATTATATTAGTTTAGTAATAACCCCCAGTCACCTGATTCGGTTCACCAAATCCAGAATAGTTCATTGACGGTAATTTTGCATATTAAATATAGATTTGTTCACCAATACAAACTTATGGAAATTAAATGGGGATTTCATTTAAAGGTACTTTTTCAAAAAGAGGAAATAGAAGAAAATATACCTCAATGTTAACAAAACTGGGTATTGGGGTTGTGGAGGTTGTTTTATTTATGCTTTATACTATCTGTCATTGTCAAAGTTTTCTGCAATTAACATAACTTTTTCTAATCAGGAAAAAAAATATTTTAAGAGTATTGAAATAAGCCCAGGAGCTCTGAGTCCCTCAACTGCATAATACTAAATTTATCCACACAAAAATTTACTTAGAATCTAAATTGTATCTTACCATGTTAATGAAACATTGAGATAATCAGCTACATGTGTGAGTTCTAATCAAAAATATATTGAGTGGTCCAGGTGTGTGGCCCTGTGTGAGATAGTCTGATGGACAGGATGAAAGAAAGAATGCCATCTGAACATTCAAAAGCTCACACTGTACTTGCAAAATCAAGGCATTAATATACAAAAAATCAAAAAGCAGAAGGGATGTCACTGCAAAGCTTGATGAAGGAGTGGGATCCATAATACATACTATCTCGGAGGAAAAACTGATCCCCACTGTACAGAACATTCAGAGAGGAGTCACTGAGTAGAAACAGGCAATAGATGAATGGAGAAGAGGGAAAGGACAGTCCGGCAAAGTCTGTCAGCCCTGGCTGCGGGGGAAGCTAGTCTTCCACAGGGTTCCCTTCGGACTTGGCCACACGTAAATAAGATACTATGGGACAAAGCTAGGAACACGGTAAGTTAGCCTCACAAGTAAGTGCAAGAAGATGGTGAGACGCAGGGACTTGGTGGCCAGATGGATTGGGTTTGGAATTTCAGCTCTAACTAACCTTTCTGGTTCTGAGTTGCTTTCTTTTTCTGGGCCTCAGTGTTCTATCTGAGAAATGGGGACAGCGCCTGTTTCATTTTTTTAACTCACACACATCGTGGGCTTGTTATATGCTATATATATCTATATAAATTATAGATGATTTATGCAAAAATATTTTGCATAAATTATCTTACTCTTTTTATTTTTCGTTTTTAAACTTTTTTAAAGGAGGCTGTCTGCCCAGTGTGGGGCTCAAACTCAGGACCCCAGATCGAGAGTCGCATGCTCTACTGATGAGCCAGCCAGATGTCCCTCTAAATTATCTTGTTTAATCATCAGAGTAACAAACTTACGAGGAACTTAGAATGTTGTCCCCATTTTACATATGAGAAAACCAGACTTAATCCCCCATGGACAGGACAGAATTCAGACTCGGGCTGCTTGGGGCCAGAGCCTTCACTGTACTGCATACAATATTTAAGAAGTTTAGTCAAGTGCCTGTATATGGAGGAGCTTGACACGGAGTGATCCTCAGACCCAAACAGAGGGTTCAACACAGACTAGCTTAACTATAAAAATGCACCCATTTCCAGAGGGCCCTGTAAGAAAATGGGGTTTACCCATGATTTTCAAATGAGAGATATGAGCAACCCAAGATACAAAGTCATATGGTGGGAGAAGGTCCTCAGTCCTAAACAGTGCCTGCTCCCATGACTAGCCATGTCCAAGCACCAGGGGACAGAGAAGGTCAAATCTGACAGAGAGAAGGGAGGAGTGGGGTCTGCCAAATAACATGGGGAAAGGGACAATAGAGAGTTAGGACATCACCTTTGTCCTGGGTGTCAGAAATATCTTCTCTGGATTCCCGTCAGCACTGGTTACCATGGCAGGGAACTCACCGCAGGGGGCCGGGATGTATCTGGAATGAGAAATGAGAACCCAGATCAACGCTCCAGCTTGGTGACTTTGTAGATTCAGACCCCTTGGACATCACTTCTTTCTGAGCCTCAGTTTCTCTGTCTAAAACTGAAGGGGTGGTGTGCTAAACAGATCTAGTTCTGACGTGTCCTTGTTCTAGAATTCCATGAGTGTAACATGGACATAAATGATGAGAAACTCAAATTAACCAGAAATAGCAACTCTGAGTTTCAACCGGATATGTCGCATCTCTAGTAATACACATTTATAGGGACGGGCACTGCCGAGTTTTAAGAAAGCAAGCAAATTATTCAAAATTTCCAATTTGTAATTTGGGAAAAGGCATTTTTTATCAGCAATTACTTGAGATAAATGCAAGCTGAATGCAACTTTGTTTTAAGCGGAAATCAGTGAGTATCCAAAGAATTGCAAGCAACTTCAGCAGTATTCATGGATTCATTTTTGCTGGTTCCCACAAGGCTGCAGGTGAACTGAAAGAGCCAAAACATTCTGCTTCGTAGATTGCCCAACTAAACTGCAGAGAAGCTAAGCACCCCCTACAGATTACGCTGTTCGTGAAGGTTTTCGTGGCTCCCACCAGGTGGTCCATATTTCATGCTACACAGTTCCTGGCAGAAGACTTCGAAACAGGGTGTGGGAGAAGCACTTTGTCACACACTGCACACGTTGCACAATTCAATCATTTATCTAGAAGCAATACTATTTAACCTTGGGGGAGCCACTCAATGTCCCCGAGTCTCAGTTTCCCTTCTGCTAATTGGGAAGTCCAATGTCTCCCAGGAGGGAGTTTATCACGGGGTAAGTGAGATTGTGGAAGCTTTCAGCACTGTTCCTGCCTCACTGTTGGGTCTCAGGGCCAAGGCTGGCTTCATGGGCCTGCCACTTACATAGCCCAGTGCAGCAAGGGCCCCTCGATTGGTTCCCTTCTCTGCTGTTGCCATCTCTAATCTTGATAATTTTTCAACAAGGAACCCAGATTTTCATTTGCACTGGGCCCCACCAATTGCAGAGGCGGCCCCACTCAAGGTATTGCTTTGAGCAAGCTCAAATAATAAGGTCAGTGTACAGAGCAAGAAACAGGTCAGCCCATCAGTGAGTCCTCCCCGAGCACCTGAGCAGCACTCCCAGAGGACGGCTCTAAGCACGCTCTTCTACTCTAACGTTCTCCAGAAGCTTTTCTCTCCCTGTTTGACTTGCTCGAGTCACTTAACACCTCTGGGCCTCAGCTGCCTAGACTGTAAAGAGAAACAGAACAGCACCAGCATCTTCAGGGGTGCTGTGAAGATAAAAGGAATTCGTCTATGTAAAGCTCTGAGGACAGTTCCGGGAGTGGGATAAACTCCATGTAAGGGTCACGTACCACTCTTTGTTCCACAACTTTCCTTGAGACGGCGTGCCGTCTGACTCCCATTCATAACGCTTTCAAGTTGCCACCCCAGTCCCGTCCCTCCACATATACCAGCCTTTTGCAACTCAGAGCAAATCTTAAAGAAAATGCCTCTGCAGGGAGACATTCTCTGGGATCGAGTTCCCCACTGACTTCAAAAGAATGATTAATTAATAGCTATTATCGATGGAACGCTCCACAAGTCACCAAATCTACTACTAGTCTGTTATCCTCAGAGCAACAATGGAAGGCGGGTGGTTGTATACCCAGTTTACGGATGGAGAAACTGAGGCTGACACAGGGTTAGCAGAGTTCTTTGGCTCTAGTTCTGTCTGCATCCAAGGTCTGCGCAGCTCCCAGCCGGAGCCCTGACTGCCGCGACTGTTATGGCAGACACAGCTTCGCTCTCGGCAACAAGAGACCAATATCAATCAAGTACAAACCATTCAATCTTAGGCCCACTCCAAGCCGAAAGCAACTGACTTCCACACTCTGAAAGCCCCGCGCACAGACAGAGCAGCCCCTCCGACACTTCACCTCTGTGTCCACAGACACACACTCCGCCAACTAATTTAAAAATCCACCTCCCCAGATGATACTTACCCCGGGGACCACAGCGAGGTCTGATTTCAGCAAGGTCCTGATGGAAACAGCGTCCCCACCGCCACCTCCAGCCCCACCCAGAAGCTTCTCGGTCATTGGAGGTCAGTCACGAATGTTTCACCATTTCCAGCGGGGCGGGGGCGGCGGCTCCGAGATTTTCATCTAGGTCCTGGAGGAGGAGAGCGAGAGCTCTAGAAGCAACTGATAACACCTTCTATCTTTCTCCGCAGGGCTCTACCCACCCGGCCTCTGCAGACAGTTTACGGAGATTGAGGAGATTAGTAGTCTCTTTATCTCCATGTGAATGCACATTTAAATACCACAAATAGGCCTGTAGCCTGGTTGCAGGGACTGAGCACTGGTAGAGTCGAGAGGCCTGGGTTCAAGTTTCACCTCTCATAGCCACTTGCTGCATGAGCTCAGACAAACCACTTTCTATCAGGAAATTTCTGCTCTTCCTCTATGAAATGAAGAAGTAGGTCTCTAGATATTAGCAAAGGTCCTCTCCAACCTGGCTCACCTTTGAATCTGTGTGTGATGTGGTCCTAGATTAAGAGATTGTGGATGGGATATAGGGCAACGAATAAAGATCCTTTTGTAAGGCCAATTTCTTTGCCATTTGCCATTAAATGACAACTTAAAATGGTTGTTGCAGTTTCTATGATCACACCAGGAAGGCAAGGAAGGCCCGTTGCAGGCTTTTGATGGGTCTCAAGCTAAGCCCCTAGGATTCAGATTTGGTAGTGAAGAAGACATGAGGAGGATAAAATGATCCTGCTATCAAACGAAGAAATCAGAATTTTAGGTCTGTGTGCTGTCAGCTCCCTGTTCGGGACAAGTTAATCAGTGTAGAATCATGGCTTCAGAATCAGATATATTCAGATTTAAACCCTGACACACTACTTGGGAGCTGTGTGACTTGAGGAAAGTTGCTTAACCTCTCTGATCCTCAGTTTTTCCATTTGTAAAATTGGGTTAATAACATATACCATTTTTGTGGGAGGAGATTCATACATTTGCTTAAACTTAAAGAATACAAATAAATAGGCAAAGCACTTAGCAGAAGTTCCTTTCTGGGGTAAACAACAAATGGCAGTGATCTATCTTTTTATTCTCTAAAAGAAAGTTAGAAAGCCATCCCTTAGGCTTTAGGCTGAGTCCGGCTCAGTGCTTTATGGCCCTTGATGTATCATTGGCTCACTATGGAAATACGTCTGTGGCTGGAGCTGCCGTGTTCTTTCCTTTGCATGAGTTGTGTTAAGAACATAGAGACCTGTTGTCACTCAAGATTTAAGAACCCACAAGAGTGATTTCCTAATGAGGCTCTCCACACCCTCCCGGTTCACCTGCCACTATCAAATACACTCTCTCTCTGCTGCCATCTCTAAGGAAGTAACTCGACCTGCAGTTAACTCACAGGATCAAGCTGAGTCTCAACTCTCGGATTACCCTTCAACTTGAACCTGGTAGAGCTATGGCAGCAGCCAGAGCTGTGCAAGCTTCGTGTAGCTCTGCACGTCTCTGTGGACCATTCTTGGACCAGAACCTTCCATGATGTCACTCCGAGGCTCAGACTGCCGTGTTGTTAGTAAGGATGTTTGAACGGGACGTATTCGGGGTCCTCCGTGTGTGCATTCTCACTGACAGTGATGCAACCGTAGAAAGTCCACTTGACTTGGACGTCGGTGCCCTAGACATCTGGAGCATTTGACCTCTCTGCACTGTATTTTCCTCATACAGCCCTGGAAGGAGCTTTGATTAGATCATCCATTACTCTGCCCTATAGAGCCTAGTAGGAATTATTGAGGGTCTCTCTGCCCTGGGTGGCCAGAGCTCTGTCTGCCTCTGTAACATAGCAGGTTGGTGGTGTGGTAAGAGAGGGAATAAAGTCATACATGCACGGGGTGCACCAGCAGCGCATGCATCGCCTAACCTAATGGCAAGCACCTGCCGAAGATGAGCTGAGGATTCGCACAGAAAGGCACTCGGCCCGCTCCTGCCAGGAGTCCACGGGGAATGGGCTCCTCACATGGTCCCCTGACCGGGGCGCATCTGCCAAGCCCCACATGATATGGTCTTCTCTCTACTTTGAGCTTGTGAGACTCCAGCCCCAGAGGCAGGATCCGAGGGGAGATCAGAACAGTGATAAGTGAAGTTATAACATCTGTAACAGCAACAGGAAGCTATTTTTGATAGTTTATCACCTGCTGGAGTGGCTGATGGACGTCGATAACACACTTTCCCCTCCCCTCCCTGGGGTTCATAAGACCGCATCCCTTCCGAAGCCCTTTCCCCCTGGGCACTGCCCCCAACAGCTGCGGGTACAGGGTGTCCCAGAGAACATTGCTACTCTCTGCAGGAGAAACTCTTTTCTCTCTCCATCTTTAAGGGAGGAAAATAGTGTGTCAACAGGAGTAGGGATTTCCTGGCAAAGGGAAAACACCTTGCTCACTATGCAATCACCCTTCTGACATTTCCTCCTACTACTTTGCCTGCATACTTGCTTTTTAAAAATACTTTTCCAAATTGTTTTCCACATTATAACAAAAGACCTTTTAAAACCAACAGTTCTCGGTATGTCACCCTCTGCTAAAAACTCTCCCGTGGCTACCCATCGCACTTAGGATGAAATCCAAGATCCCAAACAAGATCTCTAAGGCTCCCACTATCTGGCAGCTGCCTACCCTTTAAATGCTGTATCTCAGGTATTTGGCTTGCTTTTCTCTCTTCACCCTCTTCCAGAGCCCCTCTATCCTCAGGGTGCCCGCTCAAGGGAGTCCCTCTGTGCCTAAATGGTTTTCGTGGTATTTTTAAAAAGATTTTATTTTTGGGGGGCGCCTGGGTGGCTCACTTGTTAAGCATCTGCCTTCAGCTCAGCTCATGATCCTGGAGTCCCAGGATCGAGCCCCACATCGGGCTCCCTGCTCAGCGGGAAGCCTGCTTCTCCCTCTCTCATTTCCCCTGCTGTGTTCCCTCTCTAGCAGTGTTTCTCTCTGTCAAATAAATAAAATAAAATCTTAAAAAAAAAAAGATTTTATTTTTAAGTAATCTCTATGCCTAATGTGGGTCTTGAACTCACAACCCTGAGATCAAGAGTTGCATGCTTATTAACTGAGCCCACCAGGAACCCCTTCACCACATTTTTAATGGCTACCTAATATCCCACTTCACTCGTCTAATACTAAGTGCCAAACTACCCCCTGGGTTATCTACTCAGTTGTTTCCAGTGTTTTTACTCTTGCAGATAACACCATCACCGTCATGGATAACTTTGTACACACCGATTTTTTTTCCCCTTAGCTCAGACTATTTCCTTAGGATTAAGTTCTAGAAGTGAATATCTAAGTTCAAGGGAAGTGTAATTATGGTCTTTGCATCATATTGACCTTCTGCTTTCAGAAGATATGTTCCACTAGCAGTATTTGAGCATATCCATCTATCTACAATCTGGAGAGCAATGAATTATCATTTTTCAGTAATGATAGAGTGTTACTGTCATGAGGGTTTTAACTAATTTTTTCAAATCTGTTTATCATTAGTAATAAAATATTTTACTATTTATTGAGGGCCAGCAACTGTACCCATTGTTCCCTATACACTAATTCATTTAATTCTCACAACAAACTTATGTGGAGGATCCTGTTTTAAAATAAAGAAACTGAAAATTGGGGAGGTTCTCAAATTCAGCGTCCTTGTAAGCAGAACCAGGATTCACATTCACATCTTTTGTGATTTCAAAAGCCATTTACTTTATTCAATATTTGGGTGCCTTCTGTATGCCCTAACGGACTTCGCGCGTGGATGAGTAGGTCAGCATGCCATGGGTGGGGTGCAGCGCAGAGCCCTACGTTCACATGACCACACATATGAAGCACCCATCCCCAGGCCTTTCCAGAGCCCACTGTCTACAGCCAGGAGCTTCCTGTCCCTGGCCGCCCCCCACCGCTCCTGCCTTCCCTTCCAGCTGAAACTTTTTATTGATTGGTGGTCTCCTTCCAAAACCCGAAGCTTAACCTCAGGGACAGATGTCCTAAAATGCCCATCTCACAGAGTTGTTCAAGAATCAACGAGCCCACATGAAGTGCTCTGTGAAAGACAAAACACTCTGCAAATGTTGGGCTGTATTATCTTTCCCCTCCTGCTTTCTAAAAGATCTATTTATTTGTGTGAAAGAGCTTGTGGGAGCAGAGGAAGGGGGCACAGGGAGGGGAAGATAATCTCAAGAAGACTCCCCAATGGGTGCAGAGCCCGACCTGGACCTCAATCCCAAGCTGTATCATCTTTTAAAAATAACATACAAGGAAATGGAAAGTGACCCCTACTGAGAGCTGGGGTGATGCAAATTGTTCTGAAATTGATTACAGTACCAGTTGTGCATCTCTGTGGATATACTAAAAACCACATGTGTATTAATGAGTGAATTGTCAGGTATGTGAATTCTACATCAACAAAGCTGCTATTAGAAAAGAATTATAGAAAAATTTGAGGACTTTCCTACAATGGCCACTATGCTATCCCCCGCCCCCCCCCCCCGCAATGGTTCTGCCGTTCATTCATTCTGCGGGTATTCCCTGACAGTTTGTGATGGGCCTGGCCCTATGCCAAGTACTTGGGATACAGAGTGAAGAAGACAGATGTGGTCCTCATCCTCCTGTGATTGGGATCATGGACGTCAGATAAGAAATCACACAAAAGGGGGTGCCCGATTGGCTTAGTTGTTTAGGCGTCTGACTCCTAATTTCAGCTCAGGTCATGATCTCGGGGTCTCAGGATATTGAGATTGAGCCCTGAGCCCATTTAAGATTCTCTCTAGGGGCGCCTGGGTGACACAGTTGGTTAAGCGACTGCCTTTGGCTTAGGTCATGATCCCAGAGACCCGGGATCGAGTCCCACATTGGGCTCCCTGCTCGGCAGGAAGCCTGCTTCTCCCTCTCTCACTCTCCCTGCTTGTGTTCCCTCTCTGGCTGTGTTTCTCTCTGTCAAATAAATAAAATAAAATCTTAAAAAAAAAAAAAAGATTCTCTCTCACCCCCTCCCTCTGCCCCTCCTATCTCTCTCTGCCCATTCTGTCTTTTATTTATAAATAAATAAATAAATAAGAGATCACACAAAGGTGTGATGAAAGTTAAAAGGAGGCAGGGAAGAGAGACTCGAGGGGCTCATCACAGTCTGGTCAGAGAAGCCCCAGCTTCTGTCTGTAGTTAGAGGTGTAGACTTCAGCGGCAAGCCAGCAGATGTGCCTGAAGCCTTTGGGAGTAAAGCGAGAGGACAAAGATGCTGAGAGAGAGCCCTGAGGGTCTCCAATATCAGAGGACAGGTGGCGCTTGACCAAGGGATCCCAAAAGCATGGTAAAGACATAGCAGGAATGGGTTGGGAGTGCTCAGACACCAGGCCTCAAGGAACACCCATCCAAAATGTTGGGGCCCCTGGCTGTCCCCCCACTTTCCTTGTGCAATCAAGATTGCCCCAGCTGGTGTGTTTTCAGAAGGTGTTGATGAGTATACTAGATCTAGTTTTCAATATTCCATGCCCAGGAACATATTTTCAGAGTATATTAGAAGAGTATACGATTTTTGCAAAGCCTAAAGTACATCCTTTTCTAAAAACAAGAATCCGTTGAAAATGAATGACATTCCGCTGCATTCATCGATCTTGTTAAGTTTGGGTCTTTGTCTGTTGTGTTCTTTCCTCCATCTGGGCTAGCCTACCTTGCACACAAATTTTCTTCCACTGTTTTGGGTCTATGTTAGCTCCCCACTTAGATGATCAGCTAAGGAAGTGAAAAATTGGGGGTCATGTGATTTATCTGCTGAGGTTCTGTTTATGAGGAGATGCTGCTGAATGATATTTGAGGTAGATTCTCAGAACAAAACAAAAAAAACCCCCGTGTGTTAATGGATAATGGCCAGCACCTTCTCATGATGGCAACACAGTCCTGCTGATCTAGTTCACTCAGCTAATCACTAAGAAACAACTTCTTAAAACATAATCAGTTGTAATAACCAGTTGGTAATTCTTCACATTTTCTATAGCATCTTTTAGTTTACAGAATATTTTCATGTAACATCACCAGACAGCACCTGTTGAAGTAGCCATTATTATCTCTACTTTACAGATGAGAAAGCCTAGACTTAGGAAATCAGTTTATTTGACAAATGTTGAGTACAGTAAGCGAAGGGCCGAGATGGAGGGCCGACAGTGGTGACCCAAGGGGTTGTGCAGATAGCCATGGGAGCTGTCTGTCCCTGAAGCAGGCGTTAAAGGGGTGTGTTGTCTGTAGAGGATTTTGAGACAAAAAAACTAAAGGCAGTCTTTTTTTATTATCACTATGAGCCAGTAATTCTAAATAATGTCCATGATAAAATACTCCTCCCTGCTGGGCATGGGAAGCTGGCTTTTTCTATCCACTCATAGAAACATTAAGAGAGCAAGTAAGCCTTATTTCCAGACACAGAGAGATTTCTCCTAGTACTTTGCAAAGCATTTCATGTTCCAAATCCATGTCCTTGTTAAAGCAGATACATTTTCTTTGAACGTTTTCGGAGCCTCACAGGATTATCCTTTTCCAGAAGAAAGAACAGTTGCCACAATGTCTAGAAGCTACTCAACCTACTTAACAGAATTTCCCAAGAATCTTCTAGAAGATCAGCACCTGTGCACTCACTCAGCAAAATGCCCTGAGCAGCTGCTCGGATAGGTGCTAGAGCCATGGATGCAGGTGGAAAGCAAAGAGAAGTCTGCTGAGCTATGGACAACTTCTTCTGAGGATGAGTTGGAGGAATTTGTCTTAATGCTCAAGACCTGGGCCTTCTTAGAGCACATAACTTACTTGCCCTCCAAACTTTAGCTGAAGATATCCAGAATTCTTCCATCCAAACCGGGAAGGGCAGCGGTCTGCTCCAAAGTGACAAAGATTGATTAGTATTGGAGTCCTAGCTGTTAGCCCAGACCTGCGGGGTTTCCTGGAGCCTAGAATTCTCAGTGCTAAATCTAGGACGGTCCCCAGCAAATCGGGATGGTTGGTCATCTTTCCTTCCAGTTGCTAAGATTTCTTAATTATTATCAGGTGTTGGTTTTACTGGTGTTAGAATTGCTATGGGTCCCAAGATTGGAGCAGAGAAAGCCTGAGCAAATATCTTCATTTCAGAGATCCACAGGAGCCAGAGCCAGGGCAGGCTCGCACATGATGTCCAGGAAGACCTTAGAGTAGGATTCCTTAAGAACAGAGCTACTTAAGGATAATCCCAGTCTGGGGGGCAGGCAATGCTTTGTGGAATGTTTCCCAGCATCCTGGTCTCTATCCAATGTATGCCAATAACACACACACACACACACACACACACACACGTACACGCACACGCGCACACACACATATACACACCCCCCACCTCATTGTGACCACCAAAATGTCTCCAGATATTTTCAAATGTCCCCTGGAAGGGGGAGTGAACTTTCTCCCAGCTAAGAGCTACTACAGTAGAGAGTTGTCTCTTGCTGCTTCACTAAGAATTAGGAACTGTTGTCACAGACCAAGGCTGGTAGAGAGGGTGTCCCGGCTTCAGGCTGGGCAATCACCCCATTTGCCACCATGAAAGTCTAATGGTGACTCTGCATGTCCCTGGGCAGAAGCAGAGTTAGCCTGGTCACTGAGGTCCCTCTGCGACAGTATCCTTGGAGCAGGTGCCACTTATACCTGCTCTTCCCACAGGTGCTATAAGGAATACTCCCTGTCCTATGGGATGCTATGTGGGGAAGGGAAGGGAGTTTAAAGACTACTACATGGCCTTTCGCAGAATATATTACATACTGAGGGCTCTGAGAAGTCTTGCAATAAAGAATCTTATTTAAATTTTACAACCCAGATTTATGTAGAGGTCAATCTACCCATTAAGATTTAAATGCCATTGGCTCCACATTCCACCTGTTGGTTCTTTGGAAACTCTGGGGCCCTCCCCAAGATTTCTGAGAATTTCCAGAGGGTTTGTGTCCTCACTTCCGGCTCTGAGTTCAGCCTCCCCTCGACTTGTCCAGCTCATTCATATAGCACCCTTTACCACTTCCCTCTTATTTCAGCTCTATGCTGACCAAGATGCGTATTTCAGTCCCCTTTTCCCTTCCTCAAAATACCTGAACCAGGCACTAGTGCATTCAGCAGGCTTTCCTGAGACCTGTAGTGGTAGAAGTCTTTTCTGTCACTTCAGCCCTCCCTTCCCCTCAAAACTTTCCTCATTATCCCCCTAACTCATGATTCTCCCAGCCTCCTCCACATCCACCCAACTCATTTGCACTTTATTGTTCAACACATCTTGATTTTCCCCTCCTTACTTGGTCTTAGATCTTCTTTTGTACTTACAAAGCCTTGTGAATGAGTGACTGCATACTGTACCATACCAACTATGACACTTTTGAGTGAAAGGGGATCTCATAAAAATGTTCTGCCACAGCAGGTGTATACTAGGAAAATCCCCGGCATGCCAGGGCACACGATAAGCATACACCATCGCTTATCCTGGACTTGCCCACAGGAAAGGTGGTAGAGGGCTGGAAACGTTAGTGCTTCCTCTCTACTTCCTCTGCCCCTCCTCCTTCCCTATGAATGGAATGGAGCCATAGAACACACGGTGTTCTTACTGATGTGAACCAGGTTACCACCTCCTGCTCCCCACCCCCACCAGAAGACAAGCCATGGCTTCCATCACCTTTGATTTTAAGTGAAAATTTCTTTTTCTCCATTGCTCTCTGCGTCTTCATTATTTCCCAAACTTATGTGGTCCTAGATCTCATTTAATCTCTCCATCCCTAAATCGATTAATGTCTCCCATAACTAGGACACACTTGGGGAACTGTGAGCTCAGAGGCAGGGAGGACTGTCTCCCTTGCCACTTACATCACCTTGGTGATGACAGGATTAGGGTGACATGAAGATCAGGCCTGGGGTTCAGGAGTCCCCCTGTAAGTGAGGAGAATGCTAGAGATGAACAGAAAAGAGGAGTGGGAGTGCAGAGAGGGGTACAGACAGCCAGAGGCATTATCCCTTCCAAACCAGGCTGCTCTGAACTAACATTCCATCCCAACTCCTCCTCCCACCCTTGTTAAATGTGGGAAATGCTGCCTTGGATCCCTGATTCCCAAACTCAGATGCTGGTTTGTTACATGAACCTCATGTTCTCATACTGTTTCCCTTTCACTCCAAACATATTCACGTCCTTGCTATTCTTTGATCATGTAAGGTTTGCTTCCAACCCAGGACCTTTGCATTTGCTATTCCCACTTCCCAGAATGTTCTTCTTCATTTACCATCACTTCCTTTAGGTCAAGTAATGGTGAGGCCTCCCCTGGTCATCCAGTGCAAAATAGCACCCGCTCCTACCTGGTGGGCCCTACTTTCCACGACTTGCTTTATTTTTCTCCATAGCAAATGGCCCCATCTGATAGTTTGTGTATGTGCTCATTTCTTTCATTTCCCCCTCCTAGAAGGTAAGCTCTATGAAGACAAGGTTTTGTCTCTTGGGGTCACAGCTAGATTCCCAGAGTCTAGAATGTGGTGATGTTTAATTCATGATTTTAAATGAAGAAAAGAAGGAGAGACTCGACATTTTCCAAAGTTCCCACAGGGCTGCCCCTGGTCAGTGGTGACATGCAGCCCACTTGCGCCAGACATTCCTTCTCCCTCCATGTCTGCAGGCACCCACCAGGCCTTGCTCCCTCAGGAAGAAGCATTTCACGTGGCTCTGCTGCCCTTCCCACCTCCTCGCCCCCCACTGCGGCCATATTGCCACTGTCGGGCACAGGGTAGCCAGCCACTCCCATCTCCACAGACACCGGCAGGGTTTTATTCTTTTTTTTTTTTTTTAAGATTTTATTTATTTGACAGAGAGAAACACAGCTAGAGAGGGACTGAGAAAGGGAGAAGCAGGCCTCCTGCCGAGCAGGAAGCCCGATGTGGGGCTCGATCCCAGGTCTCCAGGATCATGACCTGAGCCAAAAGCAGTCGCTCAGTTGAACCACCCAGGCACCCCGGCAGGGTTTTATTCTTGACAAGGCAGAATAAGAGAGACACAATCCAGAAGCTGAGCCCTGAGTAGTATGAAGCCTCCTCCTCAGCCCTGGCTTTAGGGAGGTCAAGAGCTAGAGAAGTCTTCTGTGTTAGCCCGTCTGTCTCAGGAACCTTCTTCCGGGGCTGGAGTGACTAGGACCAGCATGTCCTTTTCTCTCATTTGCCACTCCTCTCCATTAGAACTGCACTTCATTTCCAATAAATGAGAAGACATACCCAGCCATTTACAGCCATTAGAATATGTTTTATGCATTTTTCTAAATAGACACACACCCACGTGCGCGTAACACCCATATAAAGCACAAGCCAGCTCGGGATCCAGGGGGGACATAGGTCTGATGCTCCACCTGAAGCATCTCACTGGCTTCCCATCAGTGGAATACAATGGAGGCATATTCCACTCGGTCTGCAGACGTCTTCTTAGGGCGATCAAAAGAGGGCACGTTGACATAGACAGCAAAGTCATCCTCTTTCCAGGGAGCCAGGTTGATCACGTTGGAATATACGGCATCGGCATGGCAGGAAAGCTCCTTCAGAGACAGCACCCCAGTTAGAGACAGATACTTAGGCATTAGAAACTTCCACAGACAATACTAGCTACTGGGCCCCCTACAGGACTGTAAGAGGAGTATTGGGTTTTTGCCAAGCAAAACTCGGATTTCCTTCTATCTGCAAAAATACTTCTTTTATCACTGTTTATTGCCTCCTCCCCACTGCCTCCTATATGGGGTCTACATAGGAAATGGCATGGAATCATGGCAGAGGGGACCAGATGCTCCTTTAGGTATGATGAATATTTCCTTACCGAAGTTTTATGGAGAAAGTTGGTCTGGTGCCTCAGTTGTTTCCTAAATAGTCCTAGAAAAATTAATAAATTCAGAGTCAGGTTGAGTAGACTTGATAACCATCTTGACTTGGTTGATTGCTGGACTTAGGCTTGAACTTTGAAATGTAAAATTCACTGTATCGAACCCGCAGAGCTCTAAGAGGAAACCAATGAGTGTAATGAGATGGAAGGCTATGCACCATTGGTACACTTCATAATTTGAGTCATTATTTAGATGAGGTTATGTGGCATCAATATTTCTTTTAGTTGATGCTATCGACTCTAAGTATATATGCAGACTGCTTCTCTAGAACTTTCAGCCTAAGGAATTCGTACCATAAATAAATCTGTTGCTCTATACAGAATCTCTTGGTAACTCTAAAGACACCGTATCTCACCCACTCCTCCCATCCCCCAAGACTGCGCCCTAGGAGAGACATCCTCATCTCCACCCCCGGCTCTGGTGCCGGTTTGTCCAACTCACTCTCATGTCTCCACTTCTTCAGGGTCATGGACAAGAGACCCACCAGGAGCAAGATGAGAGCCACAACACCAACGGAGCCAGAAATGGCTGTGGCTGCAGTGCCTAAGCTGGGAGAAGCAAGCAAGAGAAGTGAGGATATTCCGGCTGCCTTGGCCAATGTCCGTGACCAACCACAGAATGCCCGGGGGCCTCCCTACGCTTGTAGGAGCTCGTCCATCTCTGGGTTTCCATGTCTCCGATACCCAACCATTTCTTGCATCCATTTTGAGCCGCTCTCCTCTGCCCCAACCTCCAGAGCCATGGTCCCACTCACACCAACCCCCACATCCAGACCAAGCGCACCCCTCCTCCACAGTCCCCAGTATTTCTCATCCATGGGTCCAGCCCTTCTCCCACCTACCTGTTGAGTTCATCAGATTTAGCCTCTGGCTTCAGCGTCGTGAAGTTCTCTGCAGAAAGGAAAGGGAAAGGAAGTCTGAGCATAATTTTTACACACATGCTCTTGACTGAATGTCTGTGTCCTGACAAAATTCCTATGTTACCTCCTAACCCCCAGGGTGATGGTATTAGGAAATGGGGCCTTTGGGAGGTAAGTAGGTCATGAGGGTAGCGCCCTCATGAACAGAATTAGTGCCCTGATAAAAGAGACCCCCACAGCACCCCCTGACCCTCCATCACGTGAGGACATGGGGAGAAGATGGTTAATTTTTATGAGCCAAGAAGTGGGCTCTCACCAGACACTGAATGTGCTACTGCCTTAATCTTGGGTCTACCGGCATCTAGAACCGTAAGAAATAAGTTTCTCTTGTTTATAAGCCACCCAGTCCGTGGTCATTTTTCAGAGCAGTCCAAAAGGACTCACAGCACACACGTAAATGAGCTCTACAGGATATCAATGTAGTATTAGTTACCATTTACTGGGGACTTAATATATGCAGGCACATTCATTATCTTACTCAATCTTCATAAATAGACAATGAGATGGGAACAACTGCTACTAAAGAAACCAGTTCAGACAGAGATCAGACTTGCTCAGGGTCCTAGAACTAGTAAGGGGCAGAATTCGGACTTGAACCCACATCTCTCTGACTTTAAATTGTGTGTGTCGGCATGCTACACTTTGCTGTCTTTGTGTGGTTATTTCACTCTCAAGTTCAGCCCCTTACAAAGGATGAAGGGATACCAGATATGACAGATGTCCAGGAAAAAGATAATCAGCATAGTGCAGAGAGGGTCATGTGGTGGGGTTGGAAGGGGTCAGGACCCTGGACAGTTAGGCTGATACTTGGCAGAGGTAGTGGGCAAAGGGGCACCTGCCCCTCAGTGTTTATAGCAGCCATGTCCACAATAGCCGAACTGTGGAGAGAGCCCAGATGTCCATCCACAGATGAACGGATAAAGAAGACGTGGGGGATAGCTAGGCAGATAGATAGATATAGAGATCTATATCTAAATCTATCTGTATTTATCTATATATCTGTATCTATCTATATCTATATCTATCTATCTATCTTTCATGGAATACTACTCAGCCATCAAAAATTGAAATCTTGCCATTTGCAATGACATGGATGGAACGAGAGGGTGTTATGCTAAGAGGTGTGAGAGCCTGCCCAGACTCAGAGCGGGTAGCAGTGCTATTCTCCACACTATGAAAACATTTCTCCCACATCAAGGGGTGGGGACACCAAGTCCATCCCTTCTCCAGACATGGTCTGTCCCTGGATTCTCAGAGTTAGAAGGAATCTTAAAACATACCTATCAGACCCTCCCACTGCGCATGCGAGAAGCTTCAGGACGTGCCGCTTGCCCCGCACAGGGGCTGGAGCCATGGAGTTTTGGAGTCCAAGCGTAAAGCTCTCTTTGTGTGCACTCAGGTCCCTCCACTTCCTTCCCCCCATAAAGTGGAGCTGTCCAAGTCAGCCCCGGTGGAAGGCAGCACCTCTGCAGACACGCCTTGTCAGACATCCCAGATGCAGAGATTGTCACTCAGGTTGGGGGAAGGGAGCATAAGGCATCCCTAGGATGACCTGATGACAAACAGCATCTAGGAGCGGACCCACTAAGAACCCCTGCCTCCTGGGGCACTAAGGCCAAGCAGAGCTCTTTCAGGCATCTTAAGGGTCCACTTCCCCTCTGCCTTTCCTTCTGTCCCTCTTCTGAGTAAGATAGTTGACCTCACCAAGTTTCTCTTTGACAAGCTCCTGCCCACCTTCTGAGGCAGGGGTAGAGAGGGGATTTGGAAACCAGATCTTCCCAGTGCCTGTGGCACCAACACCAAAGAGGAGGAACCAAGTAATAGGGCTTGATGTGCAGGGGAACGTGGGAGGCTGGGCTGGTGCGAAGCCACACATGAGCCTGGAGCCGTGAGAGGGGAGCCGGGGCACCAGCTGGGGTGGCTGGCTGGGACAGAGCACGCTTGTTTATAACAAGGACACATAGCAGAGGGGAAGGAAGGCAAGGACATACCTGGGAAGGCAGAGAAGGGTCAGTGGGAGCGAGGACAATGAGCATGAAGGGTGGTCATGAAAAAGCCTGAGCTCTGGGGTCTCAGGGCACTTCCTAACTGTGTGATCTTAGAACAGTTACTGAACCTCATTTTCTTCATCTGTGAAATGGGGGTAATAAGAATACCCACTTCACTAGGTTGAGAACTGAGTGGTCAGACTATGATTTAGCAATAAATAATAGCCCCTCGGCCTCGGGCTGGTTTCAGCTGGTCTTACCCGAGCAGAGCCGTGGCGTGGGCTCATCCAGGAGGGCATTGCTGCTCGCTCTGGTGTTCTGGAACATATGACTGGTCCAGTTCATTTCGCAGTTCCTGTATTGGGTGCTGAGGGCATAGAACAGGTGGTCTCCTTCAGCTGGAAACAGAGATATTTAGCAGCAGCTGGCAGACACGGAACCCCAGGGAACTGGCCCCTCTATTCTCCACCTTTCTCATCCACCACGGGAACCTGCGAGGGAGGGAAGGGGAGGTTGCAGATATGAGCATCTCACTGCTGGAGGGGAGGTCCTCCAAAAGCATTGGGAGAGCATTTCTCTCCGAAGCAAAGCATCTTTAGATAGGCCTTCCGCAAGCATGTGGCCTGGAGTGGACTTCCCAGCCTCTCTCCATCCTGTCACACTCTGATCTACTAGTGCATGTATCTACCTCTCTCATGTATTTGATTTTTGACCACTCTCCGTCTCTCATCACAAGAGCACAAGCTTTGCGAGAACACTGAGCTGTTTCTGTCACCCCTTCAGCCCCCAGGGCCCCCAGGAGTCCCTATGCACCGAATAGCTTCTGTATGTACCTGTCGAACGAACAAACGGAAGCCAAAGACCGCTTTCTAGCACCCCGACCAGGGAGGACCATGCGGCCTCCATTGATCTGAGTCATGGCGGTCTTTGGAATCCCTTTGTTGATGGCAGATGTTCATCTTTTGAAAGGGAAGTTGATCTGAAATAGCCCCAAGTCCCTCCGAAGCCACCAAACCAAGTGATAAAGTGATGACGGAGTGTGACAAAGTCGGTGACCAAGTGGGTAACGCCGATTTAGGAAATAGGAGGGCTGTGCCTATCACACACGAGAGCAGTGTCCTGGGTGCACCTGCAGGAGGACGTCCTTCCTGGGCGTGGGGTAGAGTCAGGGAGACATGGGCCACCGGGCACCATTGCAGCCGCTCACCCCCTGTTCAGCGTGTGAGGTGAGGACAGAGGTATGTTTAAGACCAAATAAAAGAGGATCTGTCCCCTCTTTCTGTGTCACCCCCCCACTGCTCCCCAAAAAGACCTGCAGAAGCAGAGAAGAAATCCCTTAACAAGACAAGAGTTGGAACTAAGAGCCCAGGGAGTGGAGATGAGTCACTTAGCCTGCCTGGACTCAGTTTCCCTATTTGTGAGATGGGGCCAGGGCGATGAGAATAAGGCCCCACCACAAAAACAGCTAGCTCTTGTCACAAATGTCTGTCCTGCACACTGTACATTCCTTCTCATAGTCACACAACTCAAGGACCACCAAGGACTCCTCTTTGGAGACTAGCCCTTTTACGTGTTAGGAATCATTTTATTTTTAATTTGGGAGGGAGGAGGAAACAACATTAGGCTTTTCAGTTTGGGGCTTCTTTCAAAGTTTTTGTGTTATTTATTTATTTTTGGTGAAACTTTTTTTCAGATCACTCAAAGACAAAAGGATAGTCTTTGCAACACGGCTTTCCCACACCCTTCACCCCAGCTAGCTTGTTCCCCTCCCTGGAGGCAGCCTGCATTTCCAGTTTCGACTACGGCATGTGTATTACATCAGCGGACACAGAGACACATGCGGGCAAATCCATTTTTCCCTCCGGCTGACAGCGTGCTATATATGTTGTTCTGTCTGTTGTTCCACTTGATAGATATTGGAGTGCACTTATTTGTCAGCACGTCCAGAACTTGCTCTTTCTTTCAGCTGCTGAGTGTTCTAGACCACGGATGCCCACCATTTATTTAACGGGTCTCCTGGTAGTAGACATCGAGAAAGTTGCCAGTTTTTGCTAATGGCACAATTCTCAAATATGTTCAAACATTATTTTGCACACAAACAGACATATGTGTAGAACTGGGGAAAGGCTATCAAAGTAGATTTGCAATCCAAATTTTAAGAAGTCGGTGTTACTTTTAAAAAATCTAAAATGCAGTGTTACCCAGTTGACTTCTCATCTTATTAACCAGATTTCACTCTACATGGCCTATGGCTGTTCCCCCAAATCAAAATGCTCCTCGAAGAGCAGAGATCTGAGAGCACTGAGAGTATTCAACAGAACTGCCAATGCCCCTCGAGGCTGACCCCCAAAAGAATTCAAATATTGTCGGCCTCTGTGGCATCACCCGAATAAGCGGAGCATTTCCTCGGGCTACGACCGTGGCGGGGGGCATACCCCTCAATGTCACGGATATTTCCAAGTATTTTGAACAAGATTTACTGAGTCATAACCATAGTTTGCTTAAGCCCCAGGCTATAAGGATGAAAAGAAGAAGGCCTTGCCATCAAGAAACCAATGGTATAAAGCAGCAGTCAGTTCTCAAAGTGTGGTCCACGGGCTTCTTGGGGGTTCCAGAAATCTTTTCAGAGGGTTGGTGAGTTCACAATAGAGCCATAACAGTACTAAGATGCTGGCTGCCTTTTTCACTCTCAATCTTTCTCAAATGTGCACAGTATTTTTTACTCAAGTGCACTTTAGAGCTTCCTTTGCCATGTGATAGAGCAACAGATGGATGCAGAAACATATCTGAGAATCCAGCTCTCAATTATCAAGCCAGATATTAATAATGAGACTGGCAAAAATGTAAATCAATGCTTCTCTTCTCATTACTTTTATCATATTTTGGGAAATGTGGTTATTTTTTTCATAAAACTATGTTATTTATGTTAATACAAAATGGTTTTAGTATTATTTTTAATTAAATAGTTAAAAATGTTCTTGGTAGGCACCTGGTGGCTCAGTCGGTTAAGCGTCTGCCTTCCGCTCAGGTCATGATTACAGAGTCCTGGGATCGAGCCCTGCATCGGGCTCACTGCTCGGTGGGAAACCTACTTCTCCCTCTCTCACTCCCCCTGCTCATGTTCCCTCTCCAGCTGTGTTTCTATCTGTCAAATAAATAAATAAAATCTTAAAAAAAAAAAAAAGCATCTGCCTTCAGCTCAGGTCACGATCCCAGGGTCCTGGGATCAAGTCCCACATTGGGCTGCCTGCTCAGTGAGGAACCTGCTTCTCCCTCTCCCTCTGCCTGCTGTTCTCCTTGCTTGTGCTCTCTTGCTCTCTCTGTCAAATAAATAAAATCTTTAAAAAAATGTTCTTTGTTTTCATCTCTAAAATAACTATAAATAGATACAACCTGCATAAGCAATAGCTCTTTGGGTTCCTTAATAATGTTTGAGAGTGTAAAGGGATCCTGAGACCAAAAAGTTTGAAAACTTCTGTTCTGGGGACTCACGGTATACTTCTCTTCCCACCAGAGAGTGGGAGAGGGCTGTTTCTGCAAGGGTGTAAGCCACGGGACAATCTCTTGGAAAACTCTTCAAGTCTCCTGGCTGACAACGCGGCCGCTGTGTAGACGGCCCCACAGGGCGGTAGAGCCCAGGTGTGGGGGAAACACGGCTCTGAGTCTGGGAAGCCTGGAGAGGAAGAAGCGCACGCCAGGCTAAGCTGCTGACTACATCCCCCTGAAATTCCCAGGGTCACCTGCCCGGGCCCCGAACCCTTCCTCGCTGGGCTGCTGGCGTCTGAAATTCCAGGGCAGTGTTTCATTCCCTTAGTCAATAGGCACATTCACTCCAAAACAATACCAAGACTCATTCAAGCTGACACAAACATGTAAATAACTTTATGGCTATTTAGATAGATTAGAGGTGGCACTTTTATTAATAAATCAAGGTCAGGAGTGGGGTGGCTGAGTGGGAGGGAATGGGCATGGAGTAATACAGGAGACCAAAAAATATCACATCAATAAACCATAAGAGCAGCGCCTGGACTCAGGAGAGCAGAGTGCCACCAATAGAAGGACTTGATCAAGCTAATTCGGGGCAGAGTCAGGGAGAAACTGGGCATGGCCCGGCATAAAGAGTGCCATCCCAGCTCCCCTTCCCACCCCCGGGAAGAGAGCCAGGAACTCCAGCAGCTGTAATCAAAGGCAGGTCTGGGTCAGTGTTAAAATGATGTACAGACAAATGGCTCTTGGATCAGAGAGGAAGGGCAGTTCATTTCCAGCTTGGGTGACAAGGCAAGGGTGGCATGGGGCCAGAGGAAGTGGCATTCGTGCTGGGGCTGGGCAATGGGAAGACAACTGGGCAGAGCTGGGACCACGGACTTGCCAGGGCACTACAAGCAAAGTCAGGCTGCAGGAAAGTGCTGCTGCGGTTCCCTCACCGAATACCCGAACTCACTGAAAACAGAAGGTGCGTTGGACACCCCAAGAGGAAGGGAAGCTGTTGCCTAGGATAGTGCAAGGAAGGAGGGACAGAACCTAGGAGGACAGGGTACGGGAAAGACCATTCACAATCTAGACGTCAAGAGCCCTGCGCGGAACGAGATCAGGACTGATTTGATTTACCTGCCCGAAGGCTAGGCCAGCGCCTAGGACGGGCCGGCCACAGTGAGTGCTTGATGAAGGACTGGAAGGCTGGACACATTCCTTTTCCCCAGGCTGGCCACAGACGTGCTGCTGTCATCAAGGGGGGTCAGCAGAGAGGGAAGGGGCTGGAGAGGGGGAACATATTTAAGCACATTTCCTCCTGGCTTCCTCTGAAGTAAATAGTCTCACCATTTCTGGGACTTTAACTGTTTTTAGGGGGTGGTTGTTTTTGCAAAATTTCATTTCTCAGAATAGAAACCCTATATGTTCTTGAGGTTTGTGACAAGGCCATTTATTGGTTGGAGGTTCCTTTAAAGATCTTTAGGCTTTCAGTTTGCAGGGTTGCTTATTTGCAAGCCTCAAACAATTGCCTTAAGGTTAGCTCCTAAGAAAATCACAATGTCAGCCTCTTGGCTAATCTTACTCTCATTTGTTGATGGGGTGATTAAGGATTCCTAGGGGGTAGTGAGTACATTGCCCAAGGTCACAGCAAAGAGTGTGACTGGCATCCGAACACAGGTCTCACTATTCCGTAGCCACTCTTGCATTTCCTATACAGGTTGTTTCTATGCATGTGGGAGCACCATATTACCTCTAATGGCCACATACACATTTAGAGTAGTGAAGGACAGTTGTTCAAGTTGTTTACTGCTCAAGGGTACGACATCCAAGG
The DNA here is from genome assembly GCA_004023965.1 of Spilogale gracilis. Taxonomy (NCBI): domain Eukaryota; kingdom Metazoa; phylum Chordata; class Mammalia; order Carnivora; family Mephitidae; genus Spilogale; species Spilogale gracilis. The sequence goes on along the minus strand of PITA01000439.1, from coordinate 25,683 downwards.
AACTACCCGCTTCATAAACATCATTACTATCTTGAAATTTTTTCATATTTTTATTTAACTGCTAATTCCAAAGGTAGGTGGTGTGTGTGTGTGTGTGTGTGTGTGTGTGTGTGTGTGTATTTTTCTTTAAGATTTATTTATTTACTTGAGAGAGAGAGCACAGCAGAGGAGGCAAAGGGATAGGGAGAAGAGAATCCCAGCCACACTCTGCCCTGAGCCCAGAGCCTGAACCAGCGCTGGATCTCAGGACTGTGAGATCAGGACCTGGGCAGAAACCAAGCATCCACCACTCAACCCGCCGCCACCAGGCACCCCAGGTGGTTTATATTCTTATTAATTTTCTGGCAGATAAAAAAAAAAGTCTTATCTAACCAAATCCACTTATACTTGCTTCACAAGGTGAAGCGGAATGAGTTGATAAAGAACTTGCTGATTTAAGATATCCACATTAACGAACGCTTCCGAACAAGAAGCTGCTTTTCCAACTGCTCTTTTGATTTTTGCCTAAATTTAAAAAAAATCCTCTATTAGCATCAGTGTATTGGGTAAATTTGAAAATCTGCACTAAAAATATGGCTGCCTGAATGTAGCTCGGAGTTCTGAATGATCATCCGTCAGCTTTTCATTATGCCATAACTCACGTTTGTAGCAATTAATGCTCATTTACCATTATGTCTTCAAAAAATAATCACTTTAATTATTATTTTTAATATTTCATTTCTTTTAACATAGTACCGTGATTTTTAATATTAATTATTATTTTAATTTTAATTATCATGCATTAGAAGTGTCTATATAATGGACTGCAAATTAAAGCACAATTATTTATGGATTGTTAAAGGAAATTTCTTCAAGATAAAAATTAACTGCAGTTAAATTTCACAGTTTGCTACATACTGTCTTTTAAAGTTACAAATACCAAAATTAAATACTAAGTTCATATGCTGCTTTTCCTAAGATATTGGAGTGAAAAAAATAAGTACTGAATGATAAACAGAAAATGAAAAGCTGCCTGAAATGAAATTATTTGAATTGTTGAATAAATATAGAAAGAGGTGAAAGTCCAAAAAAAAGAAAAACAATAGAAGAGCACAATGTCATTGGTTACATGATTCTGTTACAGAAATATGAGTAGGTTGTGAAATTACCATTTAGTCCCATTGTCAACCATAAACGATGGATTGCAAGAAAAATCAGGAAAAAATGCAAAGAACCCAAGCACATGACATGGAGTTTCAATAAGAATCTAAAGAAATTGTAGTCCCTTGACATCGGTAAGAATTTCTCCAAAATAGATAATTCTAGGAAAAGGGAAGAGGAAACTCATCTTAACCATGAATCCTAAGACCAGCTGTGCCTGGTGAGCCCTGCATGCTGTCCTATTACCCAGTCTCTGGCACCAAACCCAAGGTCAGGATATGTTTGGACAAAGACATGCAGAGGGCCAGGTGCTCACTTTTATAAAAGAGGTTCTAGTTCAGTCATAAGCAAAGCAGTAAAATTAAAACAATTTAAGGGACGCCTGGGTGGCTCAGTTAGTTGAGCGACTGCCTTCGGCTCAGGTCATGATCCCTGGAGACCCGGGATCGAGTCCCACATCCGGCTCCCTGCTCGGTGGGAAGCCTGCTTCTCCCTCTCTCACTCCCCCTGCTTGTGTTCCCTCTCTGGCTGTGTTTCTCTCTGTCAAATAAATAAAATCTTTTAAAAAAAATTTAAAATCTTTCTTTTTTTTTTTTAAAGAAGGAAAATGCTCAGTCCTGGAAAACGTTCTGGGAATGGACACTCTGCAGGAAGTCAGCTGTTAGAATCTTTGTGAAGGGAAATTCAGAGGTGCATATCAATAGGCCCTGTGGATGGCCCTATTTCTTTGGCCTAGCAACTTCACTTAGAGGAATTTATCCTGAGGACATAGCCAAGGATGTGGGTTGTTCAAAAGAAAAACCACAGACCCAGAATATGGGTCCCCTTGGCCAAGTCACCAAAGCAGGACTTGAAGCTCACTCTAACTGCCATTTCTACCTACCCCAGAAATCGAGTCTTAACTGCTCAGAGTTTTCTGGTCAGGACCAAGAAGACAAGCTGTTACATCAGCTCTCTCCATCCCCTAAAGGAAGATCAACTAATCTACCTTTTTTTTTTTTTAAGATTTTATTTATTTATTTGACAGAGAGAAACACAGTGAGAGAGGGAACACAAGCAAGGAGAGTGAGAGAGAGAGAAGCAGGCTTCCCGCCGAGCAGGGAGCCTGATGCAGGGCTCAGTCCTGGGTCCCCGGGATCATGACCTGAGCCAAAGGCAGTCACTTAACCAACTGAGCCACCCAGGCGCCCCAACTAATCTACCTTTTCATACCCCTTTGTCCCCAAATGAAAGTGGCCCCTCCTAAATTCATTTTTTTTCTATTTATGACTTTAAAAACCCTGCTTTTAAAAACCCTTCATTTTCTGTAGCCCTTTGGAGCTCCCCTCTACTTTCTAGAAGGGATGTGCCCAGTTTATGAATCACTGAATCGACCTAATCAGATCTTCAGATTTACTCTGTTGAAGTGTGTGTGTGTGTGTGTGTGTGTGTGTGTGTGTGTGTGACAGAAAGAGAGAGAGAAGGGAGGGGAAGGGGGAGGGAGAGAGAGCAGGAGGAAGGGGCAGAGGGAGAGGGAGAGAATCTTATGCAGGCTCCATGGCTATTCCCAACGCAGAAAACCATCCCCCAACCCTGAGATCATGATCTGAGCTGAAATCAAGAGTTGGACACTTAAGCCACTCAGACATCCAGGTGCTCCTTGAATTTGTTTTTTAACTGTATGCAAACATCAGGGGGTCAGACTATGACTGCTAGGTCATTTACAACAGCAGCAGCTGAGAAACATCTTTGATACCAAGAAATGGTGGATTGTAGGACATCCATAAAGTGAAATAACATTTAACCATTAAAGTGATCTATGAAAACTCGCACCCCAGTGTCAAGCCAATAAAAGATAACACAACAGAATGTCAAATACACCCCATTAAAATAAATATACTAGACCCATGTGTGTCTATACATGTGTGCACTGTGTATCCTTTTTTCCCCACTTAGCCATATATTATGGCTGTCTTTCCATGTCCACATCAGGGAAAGGTGAATACCCAAATGTTAGTAATAATTAGCTCGGGGTGGTGAGATTCCTGGTGAGTTTCATATTCTTCTTTCTTACTTCTCCATGTTTTCTAATTCTTCTGCAGTGAGTATATACCATGTTAAAAGAGATCGAGAAAGAGGAGAGGGGAAAAAAGAGAATGAGGGAGCACAGCGTAGGGAGAGAGCTGGCCTCCCCCCATCAGGCTGGAAATGAAGGGGCAGTGGTCCTCAAAGAGAGGAGGGAATCAGGATAAGGAGAGGCAGCTGGCATAAGGGGCCTGAGTCGAGAACCCTAAGGGGCCAGTTCTGACCGGAACAGAAGCTTGGAAAATAAAGATCTTTTTTTTTAACAAGAAGTATTTAGAGGCGAATGGAATTGCTGAAAGCAGCCTGGGCATACTTGAAGCTGCCTGTGAACCCAGCGCCTGGAGGAGGAAAAAAAGTTCTCATGATGGTCAAGTTTCTTTCAACAACCCCTGGGTTTCCCCTTCTGCTTACAGAGCACGTCCCCTACAAAGCCCACAATGCACTTGCCGCTTTGACAGCTTTCTAGTACCGCCCACTTTTAATATAGGTCAGTGAAGGAGCTCTGCAATGAACCTGGGTTGCTGATTGTTTTTGTTTGTTGCCGTGAATTGTGATGAGTGAGCGCTGGACTATCTCCACTTTCCTGAGATCCTATTTTAAGACACATTTCAGTAAATGTCACCTTAATCTGGCACACCCAGTGCCTGAGGCTCACTGGAGTCACTTTATATTTATCTCATTTTGAAATTCAAAGCTGCCCGCAGAGTGGATGTTAAATAAGTATTTGTGTAAAGTAAGACGGTGTGTGAAAGAGAGAGCAGGACAGCATGGCTGTCGGCTTGGGAGGAATCTGCCGCCTGGAATGAGAACCTCCGGGTTTAGTCCCACATCCTCCCGCCTCCCACCTTCCAGTCTGAGCCACCCCTCCATCACCCGCCTGGCGCCAGAAGCGCCGGCCGGTCCTTTTCTATCTGCGCGGCTAGTAGGAAGGACTTACTGGATCGCCTAGAGGGAAGAGGAGCATCCGACCTTGTCCTCTGAAGCCTTCTAAGCACACCCCGAGCTCCATCAGCCACCGTCCAGAACTGTGCTCCTTCCACCCACCCTTCCCCCTTTCCTCTCTCATCACCACCCCCGCCCAGGGTACCCCAGGGCAGAACTGCCAAACCTGTTCAGTCAGGATTTTAAGACTTGCATCTAAATAGGGATGTCACTTTGCCCTGCTGAAGGAACATGAGCACACCTCACTCCCTTCTGTGTTTTAGAGGATGTGGGGCGCTTCCAGAAGCTTTAGGAGCCGGCGAGAGTGGCAAATCAGCAAAGGGCTGGCTCTTCACCGCATCCTATTTATTCAGCACCTATTAAGTGCCTACTGTGTGCTCATTGCCTTGGAAGGCTCTTGACCCAGTTAAAAAGCACACATAAATTTCCCTTAGCAGTTTCTGAAAGTGCCACACTCTGCCCTGGGATAATGACACATCCTAATAGCCATGTTAATAGTAAACCTTGTCATTTTTCCTTTGGGTTTTTTTTTTTTTTTTTTTGATATGTAGTCTGAAGGTTATGATCTTTTAGGGAGATACAGATAAGGGGCTTTGGCAAAGCAGAACAACATAATTGTCTTTTTCTTCCCATCAAAGCTGCTGCTCGCAAGGTTAGCTTGACCTACAGTTTCTCTACTCACGGATTTTCACAGTAAAAAAAAAATTAATTTGAGGATAACATCTATCTTGATGCTCTCTATTGTTTTGTTTTAAGATTTATTTATTTATTTGTTTGTTTGTTTGTTTGTTTATTTGACAGAGAGAGACACACAGCAAGAGAGGAAACACAAGTAGGGGGAGTGGGAGAGGGAGAAGCAGGCTTGCCATTGACCAGGGAGCACGACACGGGGCTCGATCCTAGGACCCTGGAAACATTACCTGAGCTGAAGGTTGATACTTAACTGATCTTCAAAAGAGCTTGTTTTCCAGAAGTAACTTAACAGGGCTTTTGTTCCTGTGAAATGTTTCTCTCCATTTATCTGCAGCTACCCAGTTTTGAGCAACGGTCCTTGATTAGTTAGTTAGTAGTCCCAGAATGTGTTGAAATGACAGGAACTTGCTGCTGATAAGCACACTCAAGAAAGAAACAGGTTTTCAAAAGCCCGAAGAGCCAAGCAATCTTGAGAAAGGAGAATGAAGCTGGAGGTCTTGCAATTCCAAACTTCAAGATATGCTACCAAGCTGTAGTAATCTAAACAGTATGGAGCCAGCCAAAAAGTAGACAATGGAACAGAATGCAGAGTCCAGGAATAAACCAATGCTCACATGGTCAGTCAGTCTATGGCCAAGGAGACAAGAATATACAATGGGGAAAGTCTCTTCCTCAACAAGTGGTATTGGGAAAACTGGACAGCAATATGCAAAAGAATGGAACTGGACCACTTCCCTACACCACACACAAAACTAAACTCAAAATGGATTAAAGACCTAAATATGAGACATGAAATCACAAAACTCCTGGAAGAAAACGTAGGCAATAATTTCTCTAACATCAGCTGTAGGAACATATTTCTAGATATGTCTTTTCAGGCAAGGAAAGCAAAAGCAACAAACTATTGGCACTATAACAAAATTAAAAGCTTTTGCAAAGCAAAGACAATGTACTGAATGGGAGAAAATTTTTGCAAATGATATAGCTGATAAGGGGGCTAGCGTCTAAAATATATAAAGAACTTGTGCAATTCAACAGCAAAAAAAAAAAAAGGGAAAAGAAAAAGAAAGAATCTGATTAAAAATGGGCAGAGGACTTGAATAGACATTTTTCCAAAGGAAACATACAGATGGCCAATAGACACATGAAAAGATACTTAACATCACTCATCATCAGGGAAATGCAAATCAAAACCACAGTGAGATACCACCTCACACTTGTCGGAATGGCTAGAATCAAAACGACCAAAAACAAGTGCTGGCAAGGATGTGGCAAAAAAAAAGGAACGCCCGTGCACTATTGGTGGGAAAGCAAACTGGGGCAGCCACTGCGGGAAACAATATGGAGGTTCCTCAAAAAGTTAAAAATAGAAATAGCCTATGATTCAGTAATTCCACTACTGGGCATTTGCCCAAAGCAAATGAAAACAGTATATGAAAAAGATAAAAGTACCCCTATGTTTATTGCAGGATTTACAATAGCAAAAATATGGAAGCAAACCAAGTGTCCATCCACAGATGAAGGGCTAAAGAAGAGATGGTCTATAAATACAACAGAATATTACTCAGCCATAAAAAATGAGATCTTGCCATTTGCAACAACATGGATGAACCCAGAGGGTATAAAGTTAAGTAAAATAAATCAGACAGAATAAACACCTATGATTTTACTCATATGAGGACTTTAAGAAACAAAACAAAGGAGCAAAGAAAAAGGAGGCAAATTAAAAAGAAGATTCTGAAATACAGAGAACGGACTGGTGGTTGCCAAAGGGAAGGTGTAGGGGGATCGGTGAACTAGGTGAAGGGGATTAAGAGGTACAAACTTGCAGTTACAAAATAAATAAGTCACAGAGATGAAAAGTGCAGCATCGGGAATATAGTCCATAAGATTGTAGTAATATCGTGTGCTGACAGATGGTGACTCCATTTGGCATGCAGTAATGTATAGAATTGTTGGACATTATGTTGTACACCTGAAACTAATATGACCGTATGTTAATTAACATTTTAATGAAAAACATTTTTCAGATAAATATTTTCAGATAAAAAAAAGTGGGCAGGGGCGCCTGGGTGGCTCAGTTGGTTAAGCGACTGCCTTCGGCTCAGGTCATGATCCTGGAGACCAGGGATCAAGCCCCACATCGGGCTCCCTGCTCTATGGGAAGCCTGCTTCTCCCTCTCTCACTCCCCCTGCTTGTGTTCCCTCTCTGGCTGTGTTTCTCTCTGTCAAATAAATAAAATCTTAAAAAAAAAAAAAAGTGGACAGAAATCATTGCCTGATATGTAAGGGAAATGATACAAGGTAGATTTCACTAAAAACAGACCAACCAAGAATGTTACAAAGTATGTATGTAAATAGAAACACAACTTTAAAATAAGGCCAAATGCTCAATATCACCCAGACCATGACCTCACAAAATGAAATTAATGAAATTAATAACAACTAAAAAGCAACAGGCTTTCAAACCTTACTAACAGTTCTGTCTGTTCATGTCCCACCCCATGCTTTTAAGCCCAGAGCCAAGTTTCAAAGGGGTTGAGATTAAGGGTATATTTCCTGACCCATTTCTTTTAATGTCAAGGCCTCATAAACTGATGGTGAATTGATGTATGGCTCTGCCAAGTTGGAGAGATAAAAATCACTCTTTACCCTGAAATCCATTTAGAAGAACTAACTACGGCAGGACACTTAGATTGACCCCCCAGAGACTGGAGATACGAAATGGCAACACCATCTAGAAAATAAATCTTCATAGGCCTTGTCCTCAGCAATCAGTGTGCATTGGATCAAGAGATCTGAGCTGGGCCTGAGGTGGGGCCAGGGAGCTTTGGGAGCTTCGGGAGCTTAACGGCCTGCAGTAGGCTGACCTACAACCAGGAGACCTACAACCAGGAGAGCCCCGGGACTCTGCTCGCTCTTTACATTCAACTTCAGCGAGAGGACAGGCTGTCCAAAACAGAGCACTCCTCGGCGCATCCCAGCTTTGATGTCACTCTTCTAAAAGGACTTTTCAGGGAAGGTTAAGTTTCTTTCAACAGAAACAGAAACTTTCAACCTGGCATTCCTCGCCCATCTGCTAAACAATGAGGATTTTTAGTCATTGGACCAATGATACCTGATCGGAATTCCCAAGACATGGAGCAGTA
>PITA01000439.1:0-17595 GCA_004023965.1 Spilogale gracilis | reverse complement strand
AGGACTAGAATGTTCCTAGGTGTTCTGACAACCAGCCCTGGGCTTATTCCTTGCACAAGCTAGAAATCGGCAATAAAGAATAAATCATCCAGGGTCTCCCTAATGACCAGCTTTTGTGTGCAGGCATAATAGGACCTGCAAATAACCCAGGGATCCTCTGTGGGCTCTATTTCAAATATGCAAAAATAAAGCCACATGCTAGGAGTCGGGGGTAGGGGCACAGGAGAAACTGGCCTTCTGAGCCAGGCATGTCAGGTTTCGAGTACTGACCCTGGGTTTCTTCCTAGGCGGGAGATCTTCAGCAAGTTGTCAGAGCTCTCTGAGCCTCAGTTTCTTTATCTGAAAAAATAAACAGGGGCCCCTGGGTGGCTCAGTTGGTTAAGCAACTGCCTTCAGCTCAGGTCATAATCCCATAGTCCCGGGATCAAGCCCCACGTCAGGTTCCCTGTTTGGTGGGAAGCCTGCTTCTCCCTCTCTCACTCCCCTTGCTTGTGTTCCCTCTCTCACTGTGTTTCTCTCTGTCAAATAAATAAATAAAATCTTTAAAAATAAATAAATAAATAAATAAATAAAGCTGACCTTGCTGAGCTTCATGAAAATAAATTTAAAGGGGAAAACATGGTGAAGCTGGTGCTTAATAAAAGTCCCCCTCCTATTTGCTGCCGCCTGAATTTCTTTATCCTAGAACAAAGGATATGATTATAGATTACATGGTATGAGCAACACATTTGCTATGGTGTGATCAGTGAATCAAGAAGTATAAAATACACAGGAGACCTTACTCTGGCCAGTAAAAGATTCTGAGACCTTTATATGCCCAGGGTGAAGAGCATCTCTAGTCTGATCAGAGCACTGAGAAAGAGGGAAGGGTAGAATAAAAGTCAGGGCAGCAGAGATGAGACACGTGCAAGAGAAAAGTAACACAAGTCACACATGAATTCAAAATGTTGTACCAGCCACGTTTTAAAAAGCAAAAAGAAACAGAGGATATTGATCATCATAATAATTTTATTTAACCCAATATATCTAAAAAATGATTATTTCAACCTGTACTGATATAGAAATTAAATTGGGATATTTGCTCCCTTTTCCTATCAAGTCCTGGAGATCAGTATGCCTTTTACACCTGTAACACCTCTCAGTTGGGAGCAGCCACATTTCGGGAGTTCACTGTCTTAGACCCGGCAGTGTAGACAAATCCCCGCTGTGCTGGGTTTCGGAGGACCAGAATGTCCACAGCAGGGCATGGCTGCTATCCTCAAGGTGCTGTCTAGTTTGGGATCGAGGACACATGGACCCCTAGGTCTGTCCCAATAATACACATTTGCCTATAGATTCCCAAACTGCTCATCATAAAGCACTAAACGTTAAAGCCTACAGCTCAATCCTTTTCCTATAAGCCGTTACACATACCCCAACCACAGGACAAAACTCCTCTCCATTATCTGCATACACAGTTGTCAGTCTACACATCTGATGAGGGCATTGAGGGTGTATTACAGCACCCTAGGGAGTGGTATAAGGAAAGGGGGTATCTTGCTCTCATCCCATTAAACCGCATAGTGTCGATGGACTCTACAATGGGCACACCCGGATTCCGGGCAGGTAGGAAGGAAACTGAAAGCAAACTCTTTCTGCTCCGAGGAACCACTTACCTGACTCGGAAGAGCAGCATCAGCCCCGGGAAGAGCCTTCCATCTCGAAGAGGCAGCTGCTCTCACTCTGGACGTTGTCCGCCCTACCCCATCCTCTCCCCCCCACCCCTCCCCTGAGAGCCTCTTCATTTCCTCCACTGCCTGGCTGGGCTCAGACAAAGACTCACACCCCCCAGAATCAGAAGCCAGTGGCTGATGCAGCTGGCAGAGCCATCTTCTCGCTGTGCAGGTGTGGGCCTCAGCAAAACCACAAACTGAGATTTGTTTTAGATTCCCTAGCATTTGTTTGGAAATGCTTTCTCGCTTTCCGCATCTCCACCCCTGCCCACATCCTAAGTTCTTTCTGTATTCCTGCTGGGACCAGGCATGTGCCTGGCTGCGTCTGGAAGGCTACGAACACCTGATCACAAGCCGTGGCTGGCACTCGATCCCATGACCCAAGCTCAAGGCAGACGCTTAACGACTGAGCCATCCAGGCACCCACCTCCCGGACGTAGCTTTTAAATGCTTATCCTATGGACAACTCCTCTGGAAACTTACCCATGGGGAATGTCACTGGAGAATTAAAAGGGGTGCTGATTTCTTCTTTAATGTTTAGATTTTAGAGTCATCGTCATTATTTATGGATTGGAGGGTAAGAAGGATTAAGCTGGTTTGTTTTCCTTTACTTGTTCCTTTAACAAATATTTCAATGCCTACTCTGAGCCAGGCACTGGGCGAGGTGCTGGGGAGACAGTGATGATCCAGAACACCAAAGCTCTGCTCTCAGGGAGCTCATAACATAGGGGGGACACAGGCAATAAACACAACACACAAAGTGGGCGACGGAGTGTGATGGAGAAAAACAGAATGGGGTGGTGGTTCTTCCAATCTAGGTGGCTGAGGGGGTCTCTGGGAGGAGGTAATGAGGTTGCCTGCATCCCTAGGGAGCTCATTCCTGGCTTCTTCAGCTCATTCTCTCCCCTCATCCACCTGCAGACTTCAGAGCACAGTCCTGGGCTTCTCCTCCTCGCAATCCTTGCATACTCCCTCTATGTCCTCAGCCCTTTGCATAGCTTTAACCACTTTCTGTAGGCTGATGTCTCCCAAATTTGTATCTTCAGCTTCAATAAATCTTATGAGAGCACAAGAATCACACATTCACGCGTCAATCCGATGTCACCCCTGGGAAGTCTACCAGCATCTCCAAAGAATTTGTCCAAAACAGACTTTGATTCCACTTCTTCCAATGTGTGTCCGCTCTCCTGATCCTGACTCAGTTAAGAACACCATGATCCCTCCCCACCAGAGGTTTATACCCAACATTTAGGAGCCATCAATTTTTTTTGCATTTAAAATGTTTTTGAATAAGTGATTGTGGTAGGCAGAATAATGGCCCCCAAATATGTCCACGTTCTAATCCCTGGAATCTGTGACTATGTGAATTACCTGGCTAACCTGGATGAAATCAAGGACTTCAAGACAGGGGGATCATGCTAGATTACCAGGGGTGTCAGGGCTGAATTTAATTCCAGGAGTGCTGAAAAGATAACTTTCCTCCACTATGGTCAAAGGGGAGTGAATCTATGGAAGAGTGCTCAGAGACATGCAATCCTGCTAGATTTGAAGATGGAGGAAGGGACCACAACCCGAGGAATACAGACTGCCTCTAGAAGCCTGTAAAGGCGGGAAATGGATTCCTCCAGAGAGGAACGCAGCCCTGCCGATAACTTCGACACAGTGAGATCCAGGTCAATCTGCTCACGTGCAGAGCTGTAAGAGAATGAACTGCCACTGTTTTAAACCACTGCGTTTGTGATAATTTTCTACAGCAGCACTAGAAAACTAATAAAGGAATAGAGTCCCATGAAAACTACTGAAGAAATATAGTCAATGACTCAAAATTCAAGGATAAAATGGTACCCAACAGGCCTCCTGACCCGGCCTCACCCACCTAGCTCCCTTCCCAGAAAGTACCAGACGCAACGGCTTCTTGGTAACTCCTACCAGAGATGTCTTATGCCTGTGGAAGCCAAAAGGACTATAAACCTTCTCCCTCTTCTGTTTTATACAAATGGTAGCATACCGCACACAATGTTATGTGCTTTTCTTTTCTTTTCTTTTCTTTTCTTTTCTTTTAAGATTTTATTTATTTGACAGAGAGAAACACAGCCAGAGAGGGAACACAAGCAGGGGGAGTGAGAGAGGGAGGAGCAGGCTTCCTGCTGAGCAGGGAGCCCGATGTGGGACTCGATTCCGGGTCTCCGGGACCATGACCTGAGGCGAAGGCAGTCACTTAACCAACTGAGCCACCCAGGCGCCCCTGTTACGTGCTTTTCAACCCAACTATATAGACTAGAGGTTCTTCTTTGGAGTTTTTCATTATTTTGTGATGGTTCCACAGCATTCCACCGTATAGCTCTATCATAATCATTCAGCTAGTCTTCCTGACCCCCTATTTCCAAGTTGTCTCATCGTAAACAATGTTTGATGAATAAATAACCTGAAGCCAACAGCATTTCGCCCAGTCTAAGTGTGTTCTGTGGGACAAATTTCCAGAGTCATTCTTGATCCCTCCTTTCTTTTGTCCCCATCCAATTCAGGATCAGGGCCTGTGGGTTCTATCTCCAGAACAAATCTAAGCTCACCATGCTTTCCCAGGGTTCCATCCCCACTCCAGTCTAAGCCACTGTCACCTCCTGCCACCATCCCCCCAGTGAACGTATTTGAGAGTTTGGTGTGGAAGGCCCTCTGATTCCTGTCCTTAACTCTCTTAGGAGCCTTGGATTTCTTGTCTCTGAAAAAATTCAATGAGACTCGGCATCCTGATATTTGTGTCAGTAAATGAGCAGTGTCTGCCAAGACTTTGGAAATGGGGCTTCGTTTGGAGACTCTCTGATCAGAGAAGCTTGTAAAACCAGAAAGGAAGATCAAACAGGTATCTTGATGTCCTGGAATGGACCTAATCTTAACTGCATCTTTAGTATGTGTTTTCCCTTCGGTAGATTTCTAAGGCATTTCAGGGACTAGGAACCAGACAAAAGTTTTTAGAAATGAAAACAAACACACTTTACAAAGATCCTGAGATTAAAGTTCCACCTTTTTTCCTATTTAGCCTCAGCCCAAATCCTACCCTGGGGACACTCCCAGAAGTGCAGGATGGAACCGGTTCCAGGGCCGGCAGTGCTGGTCTGGGCACAAAAAGATTCAAGAGCACGCCCGCGCTCGCTCGGCTGACTCCCCCAGCCACTACAAGTCTGCAAATGAAACCCTCAGAGATGATGAGGAAAGGAGTCAGATTTCTGTCACAATTGCGGAAATGTACCCTCTCTTCCGCTTATAATAAAATTTTAATCAGGTACTTATTGCCTGCTCACTGTACACCATCGATTTTCACAGATGCTTTTATTAATCTTCGCAGCAAACTCGCTGTCCAGAAAAAGAAACTAAGGGTCAGAGAGCATTTTCACTTTCTAACCTTTATTTCTTTTTCATTTCAGTCTTTCAATAGTGGATCCCCTGATCATACAAGAACTAGCACAGACAGAAGTCTTGATGGCTTTCCTGAAACATTAAAATGTTAAAAAAAAAAAAAGTGATAGTCTCCACAACGTATTTCAGCGAGTTAATACATACAGTGACAGATGTATAGACTACGGAAGGCAGTGAGGGTTGTGAAAGATCACGGGTTCATGGAGATGCTCTTTGGGTTTAAGCCCCGGTCCATCATCACCAGCTGTGACCTTGGACAAATTCCTTTACCTCTCCAGGACTATTGACCTCATGGGATTGTTGGGAGAATTGCATGAGTGAGGATTTGGAAAGCACTTCGCACGGTGGATGGCTTAGAATGAGCCCTAGTCCATGCCTGGCACCTGCCCTCGGCCATATGGGGTAGCCAAGGCCCCAGTCTGAAGTGCTCAGTGGGTGTCAAGCGCTGGGCTGAGGGGCACATAGAAAGCCCCCCTCCTGAGGATGGTCTCCTGGAATCCTCACATCATCCTGCAAGGAAATCCTTCTTCCTTTTCTACAGCAGAGCAATCTGATGATCCCGGACAGCCCCAGTATCACACTTCCACCGAATCCTGCTTTGTCTGCTTCCAAAGCCTGGACTCAGGAACAAGCAGAGACACGGACCCTGTCAGCGTGCGGTCCTGCTCTGTGGCAAGCCAGGGGCAGGAGCTGCTCGTCCTGCTCACACGTACAGGGACAAGTGCACATGCACACATGGGCAGCGTTCAAGCGAGAAACCGCCCCAGTGCCTGTGCCCTCTGCAGGGCGGATGGCAATCTTTTCTGGTCTGAGAGGCGCTTTCCCAGAATAGAGTTGACAGAGGTTTTGGAAATGACTCACATGAACCGAATTCTTGACATGGCAAGATGCTGGAGACATCGGATCCTTCTTTTTTCCAGTTGTATGAAAACAAGAGGCTTTGCCAAACCAAAGCAAATGAAGCCACTGGGAAAAGAACGCCTTTGCAGCAGGCGCTCTCTTTCAGCAACAAGCAAAAAATCACCTTAGATTTCAGTTTTCAGAAGTCATCGTCTGGGTCACCGGTAACGAGCATAGGCAGGAATGGGGGCATTTTTGCACCTGTCAGCAGTACAGTAATTATCCTTGCTGGGAGGCTCTTTGAAGGCAAAATCGGGAACATGTGCCAAAAAGAAGCCATGACAAGATTTCTCATCACCCCCTGCCTCACTGCCCCCCACCACGCTGCAAACACCCGTCTCTCTTCTTACAGTTAAAAGGCCTCAAATTTTCCATCATGCAGAAAATTATTTTCTCTCCTCCTTTTCCTCTTTCTTCCTCCCTCCCATCCTCTCTCTTGGTCTTTCTCTTACAGGAAGATATTCTCGAACGTCCGACCCTCAAGATCACCCAATGCAGGTCATCAACTTTAAAGTCAGGCAAACCTGGGTTTGAATGCTGATTACAGCACCTTGTGTAGGTTCCTTAAAGCCTCTGTGCCTCAGTATCTCATCTATAAAATGGGCTTTAAAATAATGCCTACTGGCTAGGATTGGTGTAAGTGTAGAATGAGCTAATGCTCCCAAAGTCTTTAGTTCAGAGCCTGGCACTTAGTCTACGCCCTCAAAATGTTCCTTGTTGTTATTACCCAGTCCACATTCTCATGGTAGAGACAAGAAAACTAGGGGCGCCTGGGTGGCTCAGTTGGTTGGGCGACTGCCTTCGGCTCAGGTCATGATCCCGGAGACCCAGGATCCAGCCCCATATCGGGCTCCCTGCTCAGTGGGAAGCCCACTTCTCCCACTCTTACTCCCGCTGCTTGTGTTCCCTCTCTGGCTGTGTTTCTCTCTGTCAAATAAATAAATAATATCTTTTTAAAAAGAAAAGAAAAGAAAAGAAAAGAAAAGAAAAGAAAAGAAAAGAAAAGAAAAGAAAAGAAAAGTGATTTACCCAAGGTCATATGGCCAGTTAGTGGCAGAACTAAGACTCGACTGAGGCATCCCAGCCCAGCACTCTTTCCACTGTACCATGCAAAAAGCATCGTTGACTTTCCTTCACTCATCAGCTTTGAGCAGAAACGAGGCTGGGACATCTTCCAGTTGGTCACGTTCGTGCTGAGCAGGCGATGTCGCCAGAGCCAGGGCCCCGAGCAGCGCGGACCGTTGGTGCCCTGCCCTCAGGAGCCAGCGGCGAACAACAGAGAAGCAGCTGTTTGTGGCTTAACACGGACACACTCCGTCTCTGGAGCCCTGATAAAGCTGATTTCCACAGAGCACTGAGAAACCGTCCTCTTATTATTAATTTATCTTCTGTAGCTGAAGCTCCAGAAATGAGAAGTTGATTAGACGATGTCATACTAAGAGCTTTCCAATGTTCTGGAAATAGACAAAAGCTCTGCATCCAACCAGCCTCCAACCCACATCCCTGAGGATCTCTTTCTTTCCACAGACCTTCTCCCAGGGCTGAAGGACAAGACCGTTGCCCATACCACGGCCTGGTTTTGCCTACACGGTATCATTTCACCCCAAATGCTCTCCCCCCACTTTTTAAAGTAGGCTCCACACCCAGGATGAAGCCCAACACAGGACTTGAACTTATGACCCTGAGATCAAGACCTATGCTGAGATCAAGAGTCAGACACTTAACCACTGAACCACCCAGGCGCCCCCAAGAGCTTTTGTTCCCAAATCTTCTGCAGCAGTATTTGGTTCCAGCCTGGGAGGACCCCCTAATCTACACTCAGGGGAGGAGAGCTTCCTGTCGTTTCCAGAAAGAACAGAACCCATTAGTTCTGACAAATGTCTCCATCCTCCTGCCTCTAACCTTCCTCAAACTTCCCCAAGCCCAGCCAGATCCTGCAGCCCCACCCAGGCCATCCAGGATGTCTCTGATCCAGTCAGGGGCCAGGGGGTGTGGGGAGTGTCCCAGAAGACAGGCGAGGAGGGAGGGGGTTCAACTATGTTCCTTGCAGTGGAGCGCTAATCATGATCACTATGCAACAGAAAGATCCCTGGACTGGGGATGAGGAGGCTGGGGTCCCAACCCTAGCTCTGCCAATAGAACAATCACACACCCCTGGGGCTGTCACTCTGCCTCTCCGTGCCCCAGTGTCCTCACCTGCTGAGCAGCAGACTTGCCCTAACAGCAAGAAGTCTCCCCATGCGGGGTTTTTATGGCGAACATCTTCAGTCGGCTGACACAGTAGTTTTTCAAGTGCTTCCACATACCATATTTTGTGTTTTTAATCCTCCTTAAAACTCAATGACATTTGGCAGATAACAAATCTAAGGTGCCTAGTGGTTGAGCAGTTATGGGCAAACTATGACCAAGCAAAATGTCAAAGTGAATTATCTCAACATCGAGCCTCCTCTGGATCATGCTGCCCTCCTGGCGGTAGAGGTCGGTCCCCAGTGAAAGGTCAAAAAGAACTGTCAAGTGCATAAATGTTGAAGAGGCTTTGCGCCCTTGGGGTCAGGGCTTCAAGGGTCCAGGCTATTCCCTACGTCCCTTTGATGTCCTTTGAAACATTTCTGGAGCCCAAGGCAACACTCCATTTAGCTCCAAACTCCCAGCTATTCTGCTGCTTGGGCTGAGATGGAAAGCAGAGCCCCAGCAGCAGCGAAACACTGCCAAGATCGCTGACCAGTTGGAGCAAAGCTGATCGGAACCGTAGTTCTCCGCCTTCACTCTGGAGCCTTGACTGCCCCGGTTCCGGGTGCCTCATGACCTGGATCCGGGGCCTGGTCAGGGGAAGGTGCTCCTCCCCATGACCCTCCATCCTCACTCAAGGCAATAAAGCCCACCCTCTGTTTAGGAGACAGGACGGCCATGGAGATGGGTTCGTAGCAATAGCTAATCATGCCAGGATAACTAAGCACTGAGCCCCACTGCCCACCAACTCCACGGAACGGCCTGAGGCTCCTGCCATCTTTGGACAGTTACACACTGAACTGTACCCCCAAAATTCTTATGTTGACATCTTAACCTCCAGGACCTCAGAATGTGACTACGGAGAGATTGGGCCTCTGAAGAGGTAATTATGTAAAAATGGGGTCTTGATGGTGGGCCCTGATCCAATATAACGTATAAGGAGAGGGGATCAAGATGCAGATACACACACAGAAGGAAGAGGGAAGGACTACAAGTCAAGGAAAAAGGCCTCAGGAAAAACCAGATCCCATCCATACCTTCATCTTGGACTTGCAGCCTCCAGAATCCCGAGAAAATAACTTTCTGCGAAGCCGCCCAGGCTGTGGCAAGTTGCTGCGGCAGCCGTAACAAACCAATACCCAATACTGGCACCCGCTCCAGACTCAGCTCCCCCCGCCCTCCCCTATCCTCCCCTCCCCATCCCCCACCCCCCCTCCCACCCCTACCCTCCCACCCTCCTGCTCCCACCCCCCTGCCCAGGGCTGTCTCTGTGTTCTCCAAACCTCCCTCCACCCCACAACCCCAGACTCATCAAGTCCTTGGGATGCAAAAAAGTAGCTTCACAGCCCAATCTCCCTGTCAGGGGCTTTGAGCAGTGCTGGTCCCCGCCTCAGCGTGGACGGAGAGAGGGTCAACTGCCCTTGAGGCTCCCAAGGAAAAGAGACAAGAAGAGGAAACAACCTGACTGGTATTTTGAGTTAGAACCTGTCCCACAGGTGACGGCCAGGCTTCCAAGCCCCTGGGAGTCCTCAGCCCGCAAGCCGAGGGAGGGGTCCCACGGTCCAGGGGCACAGGCCTCTCTCAAGTCACGACCACAGGGTTTCTAGGGGCTAGGGGAGGACACCAAAATTTCTGGGAGAAGTTAAACCTGCACCACCATCCTTCTCTTAGAGGGTGCGCAGACTCCCAAATCATCCCAGACACACGAAGCCCCCAGCCCTGCCCCTGCAGGAGGGGAAGGGGGGCTGAGGGGAGGAAGAGAAACACCCCATCACACACGCAGTGTTTGTTCCGGGCCTGGCTATTGACGCAAGAGGCCTTATCATTGGGTCCTCAGACTGGGCTGGGCAGGGCAGGTCTGAGAGTTAAGGCGATTCGTCCCCACTGGCTGTGGGAGAGAAGAAAGGAGAGGGGGCAAGGAAGGCCACGGCACAGCAAGGAAGAAGCTGCTGGTAGGGCCCACGATGAAAGCGCTCGTTCTCTTGCTGCTGGTGCTCCTGGACGTGGGGCTAGCTCAACAACGTCTCCACAGGTGAGGCCACGTCCCCAGCACCGTGTCCCGCGGGGACAGCTGCGCACCCTCCAGCTTAGGGCTGCCCTGGGAGGGGAAAGCTGACGGGCAAATGAAGAGAAACTGAGGGCTGGGGAAGGTAGCCATCTTGTGTTGGCCTTGACCCCCAGCCCCGGACAAGCTATCCCTCTGCCCCACCTCCGACAGAATTGCCTACCCAAGCCCCAGGAGCTTCTCCCATGAGTAAAGATCAGGAACCTGCAGCTTTGGTTGGGAGCTCAGAGGACCCATACATGCCTAGGGGACTGACCATGGCTGCCCCCAAGAGTCTTTCTGTCCCTTTAAATCAGCCCTTTATGAGGTTCATGCACAACTGTGGACCATTCTCCTAGATGACCTCAAAGAGCCCATCTCTGATGGGGGGGCCACTTCAAGTCCGAGACTGAAAGACTCTTCAGGAGCGGAGACAAGCCTGACAGGCCAGGGGCAAGAGGGAACTAATCTTGGCCAGAGCGTGGCCAGTTCTGGCAACTCGCTCCTTGCAGATCTTCTCCTGTGTGATTTCCCAGCTTACCTCTGAAAAAATGGGGTGGGGGAGGGGAGGGCCGGAGGCAGAACTGCATCTCTCTCTCACATGGGGCTTTGTCCTCAGGGTGCCCCTCAGGAGGCGTCAGTCCCTCCGGAAGAAGCTACGAGCACGGGGCCAGCTCTCTGAGTTCTGGAAATCCCAGAATTTGGATATGATCCAGTTCACCGAGTCCTGCACGATGAACCAGGATGGCAATGAGCCCCTCATCAACTACTTGGATGTGAGGCATTTCCTGGGGCAGGGGCTGGGGAAGGGGGAGAGGGGAGGATGGCTTGACCTCTGAGCATGGCCAGTGTCAGGTCAGCAACACTGAAGGCCAGGGTGGATTTCTCCTCTAGGATAACCCATAGGGACTGATCCCCTGGGTCCCCATGGATTTGACCCAGCAAGCCCCAGTGTGATCAAATGCACAGAGCTCTCTGTAAATGCGAAGGCGTCTCAAACCCAAGGGCCCTGCTCTGTGTCCTTGGCCAAATGATTTAACCTTCACCAGCTTCCCTTCCCTGACTGTAGAGCAAAGGCATTACTGTTTCCTCTGCCTTGCTCACAAAGCAATTATGAGAAATAATGCAGATGAGAGCTAAAGAGGGTAGGAGACTGGATTTGATTTCCCGCCTTGTATCCTTTGTCTGCTCCTCCTACCTTCTGTTGCTGCTCCCCAGGCTCTGTAAGCTCCAGTCCCTGCCAGCCCAGGCTCTGGTCCCAGAGAGGTCTCCCCAGGGCCCCTGGGGAGCACTTTCCCCTTTCCCACCCCCCACACTCTGCTCCCTTCTCTCCTGCCTGTATAGATGGAATACTTTGGCACCATCTCCATCGGCTCTCCCCCGCAAAACTTCACGGTCATCTTTGACACCGGCTCCTCCAACCTCTGGGTCCCCTCTGTGTACTGCACCAGCCCAGCCTGCAGTAAGTAGCGCGAGGAGCCCAGCACGGAATGGCAGCTAGGGCCTGGCACTCTGGGGGAGGAGGGCTTGACTTCCAGAAACTGGCCATCCACGCTTCCTCTCTCTACCTCTGTGTCTGCCCTGGGATCGCTTGCAGTAGAAACAGGGCTGGGCCAGGAAC
The DNA here is from genome assembly GCA_004023965.1 of Spilogale gracilis. Taxonomy (NCBI): domain Eukaryota; kingdom Metazoa; phylum Chordata; class Mammalia; order Carnivora; family Mephitidae; genus Spilogale; species Spilogale gracilis. Next base: position 5,675 of record PITA01000439.1, on the reverse strand, counting down.
AGAGCTAAAATTTGTCTGTTATCCAAGCTAGCAACTTTCATACAGACCAGAATTAATAGGAGAAAACTCAGCCACTGAAAATACAAACTCAATACAAATCTTTGAATACACAATGACTCACTCTCTTTGGAACACCCAGAAGAATGTTGGGTGGGGGGAGGGAGAGTTCCATTGAGATGGCCATTTCTGGGCAGGTAGGTTGGGTTCCAAGGCTGACTATTCACCTGCTTCAAGAGGGCTTAGTGGCCCATCCCAAGTTATCAGAGGTGGGGCTGGTGGGGCACAAAGTAGGGTTGGGTCCATTTGGCCAAAGGTAACTTGGGCATCTTTGTTAGCACTGGAAAGGGAGGAGTAAAGAAAGATGTCTGAGTCTATGATGGATAAGTTCTAGAGACACGATGTCCCAGAAAACCTCAAGATTAGGTGTCTACAAGTTAAGCAAGGAATTGAGAGTCATACCTGGAATGGCATTTGTTTCTCCCTGGGTTTCTTTTGAACACCAGGCTTTGACCCACACCAGTTGACAGAGACTTCTGCTGGCATCTGATACATGACACTTATCTCAGTGTGCCTCATGAGGTCACTGTGGGTGGGCATATTTGTCCAGAGATGACTTGTTGGTCCCCAGTTAGACCACCATGTGTGGCCTACAAATAACCTACAAGTAGCTGACTAAGGTGGCTGTGGCCAATGTTTCTAGAGGCCCCACTCAATCTCGGGAGTTTAGGGAAGAGAGCCAGCTTCTATGGGGTATCAGGACAGGAACGAAGGCAGTGGGCTGGTGGCTCAGGCAACAGCAGCATCCTTGCTTTTCCAGAGGCACACACCAGGTTCTACCCTTCCCAGTCTGACACATACAACACCGTGGGGACTCATTTCTCCATTCAGTATGGGACCGGGAGCTTGTCTGGGATCATCGGAGCTGACCAAGTCTCTGTGAGTACAATTCCTTCATCTCTTCTCTTTTGGCCAGAAACTTAGGATGCAGAATATTCTTCAGAGCCATTAGGGGAATGCATTCAGATCTGCCTCAGGAAGAAGTGGAAACAAGGAGCTGGCTTCCAGGGAAAGGGAGAAGCCTGGCCAGGCAGGAGTAGTCCTCCCTGCTTGAGATCATCGCACTGGGCCAGTCTGCTCAGGGTGCCGGTTTCTAGAGTGGCAGCAAGGAGGAATTCCGGGGAGAAACAGTGCACAGGGAATGAGTTAAGTCCAAGAAGAAGAAGGAGAAGAAGAAGGAGAAGAAGAAGAAGTCGTCAAAGATACTGTCAGGGCAATAAGGCAAGAAAAAAGAAACTAAGGACATTAAGATTGTAAAGGAAAAAATATATTGTCATTATTCACATGTGACAGGATTCTGTATGTAAAAAGTCCAAAAATATCTACAGACCCTTAGGTTTCATAATTATTTAGCAAAGTTGTTGAATAGTAGATTAACAAACAAAATCATCTGTATTTCTGAATATCAGGAAAAACAAATGGAAAATAGTTTTCAAAGACATTATTTATAATAACATCAGCAACATCGAATACCTGCAAGTAAATTTAACAAAAAAATTGCAAGATTTCCACTTGAAAAACTGCAAAACATTACTGAGTGAAATTAAGGAAGATCTAAACAAATTGAAACGACTCAGTATTTTATCACTCAGTATTATAGACAAGTTGAATTTTTTTCAAATCAATCTATATATTTACTGTCACCTCAATCAAAACAATAGTGATTTTTATTAGAAATTGATGAGCTAATTCTAAAATGTATACGGATATGTAATACACCAAGACAATCTAGATGAAGAAAAACACTACAAATATCAAGACCTATTTTAAAGCTCTAGTAATTGCGGCGGTGTGGTATTCGCACAAGATAAGCAAATAGATAAATGGAACAAAATGGAAAATTCAGAAACTACTCGGAATTATGATCATGATCATGAATCTGCCGTGGAGGAAATAAGAGAGTATTTGTTAAATATGGTGCTAGGTCCTTTGGATAGCCATATAGTTAAAAAAAAAATCTTGACTCTGACCTCACACATTATGAGACTTCCAACGTATTGTAGATGTTTCGCCTCTAGGCGTATGTCGAACAGAAGGATGTGTGCATGTTCACCGAAAAACATGTCCAAGCAGCACTGTTAGCGATAGTCTAGACCGGAAACAATCCAAATACCCCAACAACGGTAGAATGGATAATGATGGTGTAGTCATACCATGGGATACTAAGAACAACTAATAGAATTATAATGAAATTATAATTTCTACATAATTTGTTATAATTTCTACATAATGTTGAGTGACAGAGCCAGATAAAAAAGAATTCATACTGTATGACTCCATTTATGTAAAATTCAAGAAAAGGGAAAGGCAGTATTCGCTGGAAGCCAGCAGATGGGTGCTCTTGAGGAAAGGCACAATCATTAGCAGGGTGCCGGAGGCGACTTCCGGTTCGGGAGCTTGCTGACCAGGGTGAGTTTGTAAAAACTCAACCGAACTCTACACTTAGGGTTTCTGTATTAAACTCCAATTTTTTTTTAAGTTTACATTAAAGGGGCGCCTGGGTGGCTCAGTTGGTTAAGCGACTGCCTTCGGCTCAGGTCATGATCCCGGAGACCTGGGATCGAGCCCCACATTGGGCTCCCTGCTCGGCGGGAAGCCTGCTTCGCCCTCTGTCGCTCCCCCTGCTTGTGTCCTCTCTGGCTGTGTTTCTCTCTGTCAAATAAATAAAATCTTTAAAAAAAATAAATAAAGTTTACATTAAAAAAATTAAAGGTGTGGGAATGTGGTAAAATCACTGTGCTCAATGAATCACTGTGCTCAATGAGTTGGGTGGGGGAAGGATTCACTTTAGACCAGAGGGAGACCCGGGGAATCTGAGACTCTGTGCCAAAGATCTCCTGTGAAGTTTTCTCTTGGGTTTCTCCCATCAGGTGGAAGGACTGGTTGTGGTTGGCCAGCAATTTGGAGAGAGTGTCACGGAGCCTGGCCAGACCTTTGTGAACGCAGAATTTGATGGAATTCTGGGCCTGGGTTACCCCTCCTTGGCTGTGGGAGGGGTGACCCCGGTGTTCGACAACATGATGTCACAGAACCTGGTGGATATACCCATGTTTTCCGTGTACATGAGCAGGTAGGCCCGGCAAGCCCACCAAAGTGAAGGTCAGTCACAACCACAGGGAGAGACCATGGTGCAGCTGAAGGAGCGCTAGACTTAGCAGTCAAACCCACAGCGTGGATCCCTTGCTTGACCTATGACCAGCTGGGCGACCTTGGGCCACCCTCTCCGGATAGTGAGGAAGTGAGGTCTGCCTCACTTTGTAAACTGTACCTCACTGAACCAACAGGAAGAATCTCTGGAGTTGGTTATTCATCTGTGCAATGAATAAATATTTATCAAGTTCCTAGTGTATGCTGACCACGGTGCCAGGTACCAGGAGCACAGCGAGACAAGGAAGCTGGTCCCTGCCCTCGGGAAGCTTGATTCCCGTGGGAGGAAGCAGGACAAAATTCAAAAGGAAGCTGACAATTAAATAATGGGATGCTAAGGCCATAAACGATGCAGAATTTACATAAAATAGAGTATTATTCAGCCTAAAAAAAGAAGGAAATTCTAACACAGGCTACCAGAGGACGAATGTGAGAATCTTAAGTGGAACAAGCCAGTCACAAAAGGACAGTACTGCCTGATCTCTCTTCCAGGAAGGTACCTGGAGTATTCAGATTCACAGAGATGAAGCAGAACGGTGGTTGCCAGGTGTGGGGGGAGAGGGAATAGGAAGTGATGGTTTAATGAGAAATTCAAGGCTCTCCATGTGGAGGTAGAGAACAAGGGACAGGGACTTATGAGAAAACAGGGTAAGCCTGAGTGACCTCTGGCCACTCTTGCCTGGGATCCTGAAAGGGTCATCTCACCTTCATCCCTACTTGGGTGGAGATTTTTGACCTTTCTGACTCCCCCCCAGTGTGATCTGGCCTCAGCTTACTCTGTTTTCTCGTAAGCCCCTATCCCTTGTTCTCTACTTCCATGCAGAGAGTCTTGAATCTCCTTTATTAAATTGCATGGCTAACGTTGGACCCAGCCTGGGCAGAACTGGGAGCAAGAAGGCGGCTTGCCCTACCCTTCTGCCACCCCCCCTGGAGAGCTTCCTGCTCCCTTCCAGCCCGGAACGACAGCGGGGAGGACGGGAAAGAGCAAAGGCTTTGCCATCTGGCTGACCTAACTCAATGAAGCCCCAAGTCTCAGTTTCCTCAAATGGGCACAGGGTTGATGTTCGAAATAAATAGGATGAAGCGGGTAGAATTCTTCACCCAGAGCCCTGCACAAAGGCGTCCACAAGCCGCAGTGCCCCCACCTCCCTAAATCCAGTTTCCTAAGATGCCCGCAACACCCGATTCCTTTCCCCTTTACCACCGTGCCTCATGGCACTCCTGAGTTTTGTATTTTTCTGATTTTTTTCTTCCTAAAAATGAATCCATTTCATGTCCTATTTCCCCAGAATCCTGTTAGGTGCCAAATCATAGAAAAATCAGCACCAATGAAAATTAATAAATTTTCGAGCTCTAGTAGGTCAGGTTGCATTGCCATTGGCTTCCTTACCTTAACACGACAGAATGAGCCATACAGCAACTCCAGGCCTCACCAAAACACCAGTGGGAAGCACACTTACGGGAAGAAGCTGTGAAGGGCATGTAAGTCACGTGGTGTGTGTACAACCCAAGGGTCCTGGCCTTGGTTCTGCATGAGTTCTGCAAGACAGTTGTCCCCATCTACCTCCTCCCTAGCCCTTTTATCCAAGAAGCAAGACGACATTCACAAATGATCAGACAGAGCTATTTCTGTGCTTCGATCCTTTTGCCCAAAAAGCCCCAGATTAATCAACTTCCAGTAATCGGGAACCCTGGTCTTAAAGCCCAGGCTGGTATTTCTGCCTATCTAGACACTTGGGGTACGTGACCAGCTTGTGACCAGGGTGTCCCAGTGGCCCTTCCCCGACAATCTGCCTTTCTTTCCGTGTAGTGACCCAGAAGGCGGTGCTGGAAGCGAACTCATTTTCGGAGGCTATGACCACTCCCATTTCTCTGGGAGTCTGAACTGGGTCCCTGTCACCAAGCAGGGCTACTGGCAGATTGCCCTGGATGCGTGAGTATTCTCCACGAAGTAGTTACGGTGCGAGGCAAGAACTCAGGACCCGCGCAAGGCCAGTCAGGCTCACTGAATTGATCGGAATCAGCGTGCTCGTCCCTGGGAGCCCGGGGCTCGCTGCGTGAGGGCAGGAGTGTGCAGGCTCTCAGCAAAGGTGCAGGAGGGCTCCGTGGTTGCCAGGGCAACAGGCGCATGGTACCATATCTCAGCTTCCCTCCTGGTCCACGTGCTGCACCCTCAAGTCAACAGACAGTAAATACAAACCCTCTGCCAATTACTTAGGGGCTCATTTAACGTTAATTCCCACATAGGGCCAGGGGTGGGGGACATGGGATACAGGAGCGAACTGTATTCAGATTTCGCCTCCATGAAGCATGTCCAGAAGATCACACACACACACTCTGCTACCATTGTAAGGGGGACTGTGGTCGGTGCTCCCCGAGACGTGCCCAGCAGACAGGGCAGGATGGCTTCTATCTGAAGAACTCCTCGAGCAGGGGTTTCATGAAGGGCCTTGACCTACATACATGCAGGC